>JAWRVZ010000184.1:600000-852500 GCA_037043235.1 Rhodeus uyekii | reverse complement strand
TATTTGAGATCTCACAAATCCTTAAATTGTACATGTACTATGATTATGTGTGAGTGTGTTTGTGTCTATACCAACAAAAAACATGGTTTCTTCTGTTGTTACGGATCTGGAACGAATGAATTTGTTTTCTATTATTTCTTATATTTTCTTACCTTGACTAACTGGGGTCCAGGTCAGGAAGCAGACAAACTGGCTAAACCGACCGTCTGCTAGCTGTCTCACGTCACAGAGGAGAGACTGTGTCTGTTCCACGAATTAGCAAATACAAAAAACTCTCAAAACCGTTTAAGGGTAAAAATTTAATTGATTTACAAACAACGAAGAACGGTTATAAAACAAATGAACAAATGATAAAGCTTGGGTTGCTGAATATACGATCCCTTTCCTCAAAAGCACTTATTGTAAATGATATAATTACAGATCATAAACTAGATGTGCTGTGTTTGACAGAAACCTGGCTAAAACCAGACGATTACATTACTTTAAATGAGTCCACCCCTCAAGATTACTATTATAAACATGAGCCTCGTCTGAAAGGTAAAGGAGGAGGTGTTGCTGTAATTTATAGTAACACGATCAGTACTGCTCAAAGGTCTAATTTGAAATATAATTCTTTTGAAGTGATGGTCCTCAATGTAAAATTATCTAGTGCAAGTAATAATTCCTGTTTAACTTTTGTGCTGGCTATTCTATACAGGCCACCAGGGCACCATACAGACTTTATCAAAGAATTTGCTGATTTTCTCTCAGAACTAGTAATGTCTGCAGATAAAGTCATAATTGTCGGTGATTTTAATATCCATGTAGATAATGAAAAAGACGCATTGGGATTGGCATTTAGAGACATCTTAAACTCTATTGGAGTTACACAACATGTATCAGGACCCACTCATTCTCATAATCATACTTTAGATCTAATATTGTCGCATGGGATCAATGTTGATACTGTTCAAATTCTACAGCAGAGCGATGACATCTCAGATCATTACTTAGTTGCGTGTAGACTACCTTTAGCCAAAGTCGAAAAACTAACTCCCTGTTATAAATATAGTAGAACTATCACTCCTAACACAAAAGATAGCTTTATAAATAATCTTCCTGATCAGTTTGATCTACTTAACATCCCAGATAGCCTAGAAGAACTTGATGTTGCAACAGAAACTATTAACTCTCTCTTTTCCAGCACTTTAGACACTGTTGCTCCGTTGCGCTTAAAGAAGATTAAAGAAAATAGTCCAACACCGTGGTACAACGAGCACACCCGGGCCCTCAAGAGAGCAGCCAGAAAAATGGAGCGGAGCTGGAAAAAAACTAAGCTAGAGGTTTTTCGCATTTCATGGAAAGACAGCTCTATTGCATTCAGAAAAGCCTTAAAATCAGCTAGATCTGCTTACTTTTCCACCCTCTTAGAAGAAAACAAATACAACCCTAGGTATTTATTTGAGACAGTGACTAAATTAACAAGAAATAAAGCCTCAACCCCAGATGCTTTAAAACAGCACAGCAGTAATGACTTCATGGACTTCTTTACTTGCAAAATTCATAATATTAGAGAGAAAATTATAACCATGCAACCGTCTACTACAATATCACAAAATACAGTAAATGTTAGTGTCCCCGAAGAAAAATTCCACTCCTTCATTGCTATTGGGGAGGAAGAATTGTCTAAACTCGTTAAATCATCAAAATCAACAACATGTATGCTAGACCCAATACCAACTAAGCTACTGAAAGAGTTGCTTCCAGAGATCATAGATCCTCTCCTTAATATTATTAATTCATCTTTGTCATTAGGATACGTACCAAAAACCTTTAAGCTGGCCGTAATTAAACCGCTTATTAAAAAACCACAACTTGATCCTACAGAATTAGTTAATTACAGGCCGATATCGAATCTACCTTTTTTGTCAAAGATTCTAGAAAAGGCAATATCTTCACAACTATGTTCCTTTCTAGAAAGAAACAGCATCTACGAGGATTTCCAGTCAGGATTTAGACCATATCATAGTACTGAGACTGCTCTTATTAGAGTTACTAATGATTTGCTCTTATCATCCGATCGTGGTTGTATCTCTCTGTTAGTGTTACTGGACCTTAGTGCTGCATTTGATACAATTGACCACAAAATCCTTCTGAATAGACTTGAAAATTATGTTGGCATTAGTGGAGTTGCATTAGCCTGGTTCAAATCATACTTATCTGACCGTTATCAGTTTGTAGCAGTAAATGAGGAGATGTCATATCGGTCACAAGTTCAGTATGGAGTTCCTCAAGGTTCAGTGTTAGGACCATTGCTTTTCACCCTGTACATGCTTCCTTTGGGTGCAGTTATTAGGAAGCATGGCATTAGCTTTCATTGTTACGCTGATGATACTCAGCTCTATATTTCTTCTCATCCGGATGAAACAAACAAATTCACTAAATTAACAGAATGCATAACCGATATAAAAAATTGGATGACTAATAACTTTCTACTGCTTAATTCTGAAAAAACAGAGATTCTAATTATTAGACCAAAAAGTTCAGCGCGTAATAATCTAGACTACTGCCTAACACTCAATGGCTGTTCTGTCAAGTCTTCGTCGTCAGTTAGAAACCTGGGTGTGCTCTTTGATACCAATCTTTCATTTGAAAGCCATGTTTCTAGCATCTGTAAAACGGCATTCTTCCATCTTAAAAATATATCTAAGTTGCGACATATGCTCTCTAAGACGAATGCGGAAAAGTTAGTTCATGCGTTCATGAGTTCAAGGCTAGATTATTGTAATGCTCTACTAGGTGGTTGCCCTGCACGCTTAATAAACAAATTCCAGCTGGTCCAAAATGCAGCAGCTCGAGTTCTTACTAGAACCAGGAAATATGAGCATATTAGCCCAGTTCTGTCAAACCTGCACTGGCTTCCTATTAATCACCGAATACATTTTAAAATCTTGCTAATTACTTACAAAGCATTAAATGGTTTAGCTCCCCAGTACTTGAGCGATCTCTTAACACATTATAGTCCTTCACGTCTATTGCGATCCCAAAATACTGACCAGCTTATAATACCTAGAATATCAAAGTCAACTGCTGGCGGTCGATCCTTTTCCTATTTAGCTCCTAAACTCTGGAACAGTCTTCCTAACTTTTCAACCTGGCATACACATAACACATTATACATACATTTTAATCCAAATCATGTAAAATGATTGTTAGGCTGCATAATTTAGATAAGCCGGAACCGAGAACATTCCCATAACACCTGATGTACTCGATACATCAGAAGAAGAATGGCATCTACGCTGATATTGTTTTCTGTTTATTCCGAGGTTACCGTGGTCAGCCGGATCCGGGCCGTATCCAGATCAGATGAAGGACCTGGACACGAGCACAGCACTACCCTGAAGTGTCTGCGGAGACCGTGACTCTACTGGACCCTCCCCTGTGACGATCATGAACCCATCTCCAACCGGACCAAATTGGACTTCATATTGGACTTGAATTGTTGTCAATATAATAATCATGTACTGTTTGGCTTTGGCCAGAGGAGAACTGGTCCCCCGACTGAGCCTGGTTTCTCCCAAGGTTTTTTCTCCATTCTATTCTTCATTCGTTACGTCACCTGCCGGAGTTTTGGTTCATTGCCGCTGTCGCCTATGGCTTGCTCAGTTGGGGAAACTTAACACTTAAAATTCATCAATTGTATTGATTCGCCTGCTCTTTTGGGGCTTCTGTTCAGCCAAACAAACTTTGTTTATATTGTTTTTCCTGTAAAGCTGCTTTGAAACAATCTACATTGTAAAAAGCGCTATATAAATAAAGGTGACTTGACTTGACTTGACTTATGGGAAAACATGATTCTAGATACGAGTAATTCGAGTTACGAGCTTTGCCCTGGAACGGATTATGCTCGTATTTCGAGGTATTACTGTATTAGGTTTAAGGGCCAAACACTTTTTCACACAGGGTTTGGAAAGTTTGGAATTTGTTTTCCCTTATTAATAACAACCTTCATTTAAAAACTGCATTTTGCATTTACTTGTGTTACTTTTGACTAATTTGACAGACTGACAGACCGGCGGATGGATTGATGGGTGGCTGGATGGATGGATAGATAGATAGATAGATAGATAGATAGATAGATAGATAGATAGATAGATAGATAGATAGATAGATAGATAGATAGATAGATAGATAGATAGATAGATAGATAGATAGATAGATAGATAGATCACACTATTACACCCTCACACTACCACCACCATATTTTACATAGTTTTGGTATGATGTTCTTTTTCTGAAATGGGGTGTTACTTTTATGCCAGATATAATAGGACGCACACCTTCCAAAAAGATAGACAGACAGACAGACAGACAGATAGATAGATAGATAGATAGATAGATAGATAGATAGATAGATAGATAGATAGATAGATAGATAGATAGATAGATGAAACTACAGAATATCCTTTTATTGATCCTGAAGTTTTTTAGAGGTGTGAGCTGTCTGAGCAGGATCAAACGTCATTTTTCTCTTTCTCTTTTCTTTTGAATGTCAGAAATAAACTGCAGCGCACAACAAATGTCACGAGGACTTTTATTCTGCAAATGTATCGTTGAACCGGAAGTACATTCCACCCTCATTTCATAACAAACATGGACGTTTAGAGACGCGCTGTCGATATTAGGACTGTGTGTTTGAAATAATCCGCTTTGACACATTATAATATTATCAACACAGTCTTAACAACATGGGAGGGGGTGACCTTGTAAGTACATTTCGTTTTTTAATCAGTAGCGCAGTTAAAATGTCTAGAGGCCAGTTGCTAATGATAACCAGTGGGGATTAGTCTAATTTCGGCTTGTTTATGGCGACATCCAACTTAAATATTTGAGCGTTTCTTAAAAGCGATGTTGGTACCTACATCTGCTATGCTCTAATTTATCTCCAACAGAATTTGAAAAAGAGTTGGCATCCGCAAACGCTGAAGAACATCGAGCGGGTGTGGAAAGCGGAGCAGAAGCATGAGGCGGAGAGGAAGAAGATCGAGGAGCTGCAGAAGGAGCTGAAGGAGGAGCGAGCCCGCGAGGAGATGACCAGATACGCGCAGGAGACGGGCGCTGTCAAGTGTGTGACCGTGGCAATCCCAGCACCATTACATTACACATCAGTTCATAACAATTCATGCGTTTGCCAGAGGCTTTTATCCAAAGCGACTTCAAGAAACACATTGACATTCTAAATCAGTTCTTGCTTTCCCTGGGTGTCGAACCCTGACCTTGGTGTTGCAAGCACTGCACTCACTATTTGAGCTACAGGAAAGCTATGCTGATTCAAAGTGCATTACATTGAAGGAATTTAAATAATTGTAATAAATAAAGTCATCAATAACGGTGGGAGGAAAAAAATATATACATAAGGTACATTTAAACAGTTTTCAAGTTAAAAGACGGATGCAAAAATAAAGTATTCTGGGACTCCAACTGTATAACACCTGACTAATGCGTTCACAGATTTGAGCAATAATTATAATACATAATGGACCTTATTCAGAGCATTATGGGTATGAAAGCCAGGGATTTGCCATGATTTCAAAGGCAGTTGTATTAAGCTCCTAGATCACTTATTATTTTCCACAGCTTAAATTGTCTGTTTTTTTTTGTCTGCACAGAGAGATAATTCTGCAGTGTTTCGTCTGCAGAACAACCCAAAGACACATTAAATAACATTACAAACCCACTGAAGAGAAGCATGTCTGTCCCTCACAGCCTCGCTTTCATTCCCATTAAAAATCAAAGGTGGTGCTGAATAAGGTCTTTTAGGCCTCGTCATAATAAGAAATTCTGGTGTGAGCCTGTAATGTAATGTCAGATTCCTCTCTGTTGCAGGAAGAAAGACGACCGTTTGGACTGGATGTACCAGGGTCCGTCGGGACAGATCTCTCGGGATGAGTACCTTCTGGGTCGCCCCATTGACAAGCAGATCACCCAGCAGTACGAGGAGCCTGAGAGCGGCCCGTCCGCTGAGACCGGCCTTCTGCCCGGCTCCATATTTAACCCCGCAGGTTCGGCGTCCACTAATGATATGGCTGCTAAGATCAGAGAAGACCCTCTTTTTGAGATCCGGTAAGCTGGAATGCTGCAAACGGTATTTCTAGTTATTTTTATTTTTTACTTGGAAGGCTTGTAACGATGCGCAAAAACGATGATTTGAAGTCATGGTTCGGTTCAGCGGGAGCAAAACCAAAATGTAAAAAAATTTTATTTTTTCATTAATAGGTTGTTTAATAATGAACAACCTAAGGGCCTTGTCTTCAAATAAAAGTTTTTAACACGCACTTCACACTGCAGTTTAGAGGAGAATAAATTATATTCAGAATTATTTGTCTCTCGTTCTATTGCACACTGTCTGTTGGACACGCATGTGCTGATCCATGCTGC
This sequence comes from Rhodeus uyekii, assembly GCA_037043235.1. Lineage (NCBI taxonomy): Eukaryota > Metazoa > Chordata > Actinopteri > Cypriniformes > Acheilognathidae > Rhodeus > Rhodeus uyekii. The sequence goes on along the minus strand of JAWRVZ010000184.1, from coordinate 846,080 downwards.
ATTTGTGTTCTATATGTGCATGTCGAACCAAAAGTCTCGTATGAGTTGTGTAGATTGAGCTTAACTCGTATTTACAGTGTAGTTCACTTATCTTAACCTCGGTTAACTCGCCAACCCTATTATGTCGATATTTTTGAAGTGGAACCGCCAAACTCCCTATTTGTCTAAACGTTTTCTTATCAGTTACGTCAATTCTTTTCTGTCGCCGAACTCTAATATCTCGAGCACAAAAGAGGGACAGATTCGCCACTTCACATAGTTATCTCGATCCTGTGACTAATGATCGTAGCGAGTTCACTGCGCATGCGCTGAGTTCGCGTTGCACGTGCATCGGTGTGTACGGCCGTCACTCCAATGACGCTTCACTCACTCTTGCGCCGCAGTGCCGTGCAGAAGAACTTGCGGAAAAATCAAGCCTTGCAGATGCTGTCTTAGAAGAGGAGGCGCAGGAGTTCACCATCACTGTCCAGGAACTCCCAGATTACATTGACATCGACAAAGATGTTGTTACTGATAGAAGCACAGAAGCATTTGTTTTCAAGCAGACCGTTAAAGGAAAAAAGCAACAAAGCATTTTAGAGTTTGTAAAGAAACCATAGTAACCGCGTGTGCAATACTATTGAGAAGTGTGTCCGAGTGAAATGACTATGTGTTGTGACTGTTTATGCTGTGAACGAAATTGTGTTTGCAATGTTGGAGAATATAATTAAAGGTTTGTATGGAGAATGGAAGGTGTTTTTTATTGTATACTGGTAAATCTCTGCTGTTAGTTGCTGCACATATGCCTTTTGTTGTTAGCAAACATATACAGTGTATGTTCATTTTATAGCATGCCGATCACTTCATCAAACAAATCGCCATATTGGCTGTTGGTTTTCTCGATCATCGGTTACCGCAATGCTTTTTTGCAACCCCCGAGGCCGTCGAGATAACCGGATTCCACTGTATTTGGGTCTGGAAATATTCCTTCAAGTGCTGGTGCAATAAAATGTTTCTATAACTGGTATAATCTGTTTGTTTTTTCAGCAAACGGGAGGAGGAGAAGAAGAGAGGAGTTCTTACAAATCCTGTTAAAATGAAAGAAATCCAAAAGATGGTGAGTAGTTTACTTTGCATGATATTTAGTGGTCAGAACTGGAAGTTAAAACTTTTCTTTAATTAATTATTTGGAATTTGATGTAAACTGGTCACACCTCACAGGAAGTTGCACTAACCGGACCAAATTGGACTTCATATTGGACTTGAATTGTTGTATAATAATCATGCACTGTTTGGCTGTTGGCCAGAGGAGAACTGGTCCCCCGACTGAGCCTGGTTTCTCCCAAGGTTTTTTCTCCATTCTGTTCTTCATTCGTTACGTCACCTGCCTGAGTTTTGGTTCCTTGCCGCTTTCGCCTATGGCTTGCTCAGTTGGGGGAACTTAACACTTAAAATTCATCAATTGTATTGATTCACCTGCTCTTTTGGGGCTTCTGTTCAGCCAAACAAACTTTGTTTATATAGTTTTTCCTGTAAAGCTGCTTTGAAACAATCTACATTGTAAAAAGCGCTATATAAATAAAGGTGACTTGACTTGACTAAAAACTTAATTGACAAGACTAGAAATGTACTCACAATTACAATCCAGGAAATTCATTAGTTAATGGATTTCTGGGAAGTTGCATATGATTGCACTCCGGTCCACAAAATAAAGATTCATTTATTAAATGCAAAGCTTTTTTGTATTTGTGAACTTTTTTTATTTAAAATAAAATTCGAACTGATTTGTATTAAATTTACTGTGACATTTTTGTTTTCTGCTTCTGTAGTTGCGTCACAATCTTGAGAAGGAGAAAAAGAAGAAAAGGAAAAAGGACAAAAAGGAGAAAAGAGAGGCGAAAGAAAGGAGGAAGGAGAAAAGGCACAGAAAGAGGAGTTCAAGCTCTGATGAGGAGGACCGGAAACATAGGTACAGATTACGTTTTCAATGTGCTTGTAAAGTGTTTTATTCATGCTGGCATAAATCTCTCTTTGCTCCTTGTTTTTATAGACAAGCTTCATTTAAATAAGTTCTTTAACAATATGTGTCTCTGTTCGGCAAACCAGATCAAAAGAGGAACAATCGGATGTCACAACCTCTAATGGACATCATAAATCAGGCTATGGACTTCAAGTAAGTCACATTTGATTTCCTCCATGGCTTTTCTTTTGGATTTTTATTATTAACTTGCCAACACTTTAGTTTAGGCTCCAAATCTCACTATAACTAGTTGATTATTAGCCAAGATATTGTTTTTTAGTTCTTGTTTAGCATATATTAATGCCTTATTCTGTATGACTGTATTCTACATCCCTTGATCCAACCCAATACCTAAACTTAACAAATACTTTACTAACTATTAATAAGCAGTGATTCGATGTTTGATGCAAGAGTCGTAGTTAATATTTAGCTAGTAGTGAGAATTGAACCCTAAACTAAAGTGTGACCAAACTTGTATTTAATTCAATTCTATCCATAATAGGTCAGTAAAACCTCAGCAATAAGCCCCTTTCACACACAGCGTTGATCCCAGAAAACTGCCATAGAATTGCTGGAGTAGCTTCTGTGTGAATGCAAACATCCTGGGATCGATCCAGGGATGGGGGCCTAGTAACGTTTCTGGGATCAGTCCCAGCCTGCCATTACGTGCCATATCCTGTCACGAGTCAATTATCAGTTTATTTTCCGTCATCTCTGTGTGAAAGAGGATATTCATAGATGCTTAGAGGAGTTATTGGATCTGCATGACTTAATACTCAGTTTCAGTTTTGAAGTTCCCGAAACCATTGCTTAGCATTGATCTGGTAATATTGATCAAATATTACTTTCTTAAAGTCACCATGAAATCAATTCTTCTTGTCTTATGGTATCTTGCAGTATTATTATTAATGAGTGTTCCATTTATTCCATTTATTTACTTGACTTTTAATGAATGTGAGTCTAAATACCTTGCAACGACACCTGATCTCTTCTCTGATGACATGTTTACTGGCACTGAACCTGCCACTCACTTGAGATCCACCAATCGCAAACCTCAAACTGATTCAATCCATTCTTGGACTATAATTAAGTCCCACTTATTTTCTTATTTTCTCGTTTCACTTTCACCTTCCGTTTCATGCCAACTTTGAATTGTACTCCTTTCTTTCCTGTTTCAGTTACCAGAAAATAGATCCGCATCTAACCACACACATCATCACTCAAGAGACAGAAGTCGATCCCCGTTTTCTCACAAAGCAGACAATCATTCCTCTCGAGAGTCAGAGCGAAAACCTAAAACCAAAGCCCCCAGCCCGCCAAGACACAGGGACCGCCATCACAGACCACAGTACACCAATTACAGCAAGTATGACGCTTCCTCGAGTTGCTACATCATGCAGTAGATCGAATGATTTTTTTGTTTTAAGCATCTGGTATGAGCACATTTGTTTTGCTGTTTCAATGCAACCGTTTTCCCTTTCTCTCAGGCGCCTCTCAGCTGAAGAGTTGGAGAAGAAGAGAAGGGAAATGATGGATTTTGCGCGTGAAAGAGAGATTGAAAGAGAACATAATGTGCAGAGATACAAGCGACAAGAGGAACAGGAGAAAGCCAGAGACGGTGCTAAAAAGGACCATCATGCTGGCTTCATACAGTCAGTATTTTCATTTTTATTCATTTTTTAGTATCTGGATCAACTTGTGAAAGTTGTTTGGCACAGAAGTGTGGGAAGAGTTGAATACTGCTCCAGCATACCTGCATATGGGCACTTGTAGCACTAAGAAATGGTTTGGATAATAATGACTTTCTGACTAATTAATTTGTGTGTGTAATCCGCAGTGACATGAAGCTAGAGAGCGCTGCCACTTCATCTCTCGAGGACCGCGTGAAAAGAAACATTCACTCCATCCAGAGGACCCCTGCCGCTCTGGAGAAGAACTTCATGAGGAGATGAGGAGAACAGAAAAATACACACAGCAAAATTTTACCTCTTTGTCTCTTGTATTTTATTGCTTTAAGATTTCAGATTTGGACATTTTTATTGAAGCTCATGTTTGTAAATAAAATGCAATGGGCTTTGTCCTAACCAACCTTTGTCGTGTGTGTGTGTGTGTGTGTGTGTGTGTGTGTGTGTGTGTGTGTGTGTGTGTGTGTGTGTGTGTGTGTGTGTGTGTGTGTGTGTGTGTGTGTGTGTGTGTGTGTGTGTGTGTGTGTGTGTGTGTGTGTGTGTGTGTGTGTGTGTGTGTGTGTGTGTGTGTGTGTGTGTCAATTAGAAGTTTCTTTTCTTATTTGCACAGTATTTTTCATGGTGAGACAGAAATTTTTTTTTTTAATTGTTTTAATTATTTTTAAAGGACTATCTCTTTTTTTGTGCTTGATAAATTAATTCAGTTGCTTGTTTTTCTCTAATGGACCCTTTGTTTTAACCTTTTCATGTGTCGCTAAATTGTTTGAGAACCTCTATTTTCTCCTATTAATATCTAATACATGAACACAGCAGCAAATAAAATATCACAGGCTGGCATTTTTTATGCTGTATTCAGTTTATTGCAAGAAGTCAGTAATTCAGAGCAAGATAATACTGAGATTAAGGAACACTTCACAGATAATGGCAACAAGCACTCAGACTCACTCCTTTCAAAGACAGTGAGAGTCAAACGATGAGTGTGGATTCAGGAAAGGGAACGATTGTAGCAGACGCCTCAGGGTTGGACGTGTGGTTAGCACGCAGTCCTGGACTTCCAGAAGTAGTTCTTGCAGCCTGGCTTTCGCTCTTTTTCTCCATTGTCTCTCCTCATTAGGTCCAGTCCACTCTGTAGTAACGGGCTGTCAGACTGGATGGCTGCTGGGTCTGAGTTACTGAGCAACCACTGCAGCTCTGGAAGGGAGTATCTCTCTGGCATCTGCAGAATTAAAGCATGTTTTACTTCTAATCAAGTGCATGCATGCTTTGAGTGTTGCGGTAAAAGCTTACCTCTTCATCAGCTGAAGTGCCGTGGGATGGCTGTAGCGCAGAGCTCAAAACCATGTGAGATCGAGCGCCTGATATGATGCCAGCTGTCATGGCCAAACAGAGCAGGGAGGCAGTGAGGTGAAGCTGGGAGGAGGCCATCTCTGCTGTCTTGGAGGATGTGGCTTGGTCAACCTTGGTTCAAGCCTCTCTGCTGCTCTGTGCTCCCTTAGTGTGTTCTTGGTCATCTGGACTGTATTTTATACTGGTCCAAGCCTCCTCCTGCACAGAGTAAAAATTAGTTACGCACAGAAAAGTTTTACAATTTAAATATTAACAAACTAAACTGCTCCCAGTTGGTATTTTCTGGTCCTGCGTAACTTCAATTACAGCTACATCTTGTTTTCCCTCTTCGTGGGAGTTAATTAGTGTTTTCCTGCTGAGTGCATCCAAATGAAGCAAGACCCCCAATAAACCACTAATTAGCCCCCATTACATTGATCTGTTGCTAGAGTGACCTCCCTACCAAGGTTTCTGGGCCATAAAGTTTTGACGGCTATCACTGGAAGATGGATGTTACCAGGAAACAGGATTTTTTTTCTTATTTCCTACGTCTGGGGAGAACAAACTCTAATGAAACGTGATTCTTTTCAAGTGACCGTTTACTCATTGAGTTTCTGGTTTGTATATTTTCTACTAAAGATGGTCTAGGTGAAAAATAAAAACATTACAGAGAATACGGTGTAATACTACAGTGCATCTGCAGCAGATTTGACCGTTTTTGCTGTGAGATGTTACTCTACTCTTCCACCAAGGCATTTGCTAGTTCTCTAACACTGATGGGTCATATGGGTACATGTGATTTGGCACCGCAAGGATGATTAATTACCCTTCCTGTCTCCCTGTGGCTCTTAGGCCTTTTACATCACAAACATTGCGGGTTACTGCTCGGTTAATTTTGTCCTGCTCCAGGACTGTGGGATGTTGACGCAGGTGATCAAGGACCATCTTTCTCCAGGTGTTTGTCAGAGTCAGTAGAAAGGTCTCTTTAGTGTCCTAACTGTGACATTTGTCACTCTGACCTAAAGTTAAGTGACTCACATTGTAGAGACAATACTTTTTTGCTCTATTTTGAACATTAAAATAGTAGAGTCAAAGTAATGTCAGGTTATTGACTTTACAAAGTCCAAATGAAGTCAGGTTGCACATCTTTGCAGAAACACAAAGGTGTGGCTTTACTGAATTAATCTGTGTTTTTGAACAAATCGAGTCAATGATTCACTGACCCATTCATAGGCTGTGTTCAAAGTCATTCACTAGTCCCTGCATTACTCCACTAATATATTACACTTGAAGGAGTGAATGAAACTCCAGTGAGTGAACACTGAAAGCTGATGCTTTTGCACAGTTTGTGCTTGCTGTTTAATAATAATTTGAAACTTATCAAACTGGCTGCACCAGTAGTGATAAAAACAATATATCTTGAACTCTATCATGGATACTAGAGTGTATGTTATTCACCTTAATTAAACAACTAAATAAATTCAGACACCTCTACAAATGGCTGTCCCTTCAAATAATGCTCTATTTAAGTATAGGAAGAGAACCCTGGTTGCTTTGGTCCTGAATGAATTGAGTCAATTGAATAAATGACACAACGACTTGCTCTTATGATTTCCTGCCTCCTATTGGCTGTTTTAGCTTCACATTTTGATAAAAGTGTGTGGGGGGGGGGGGGGGGGGGGGGGGGGGGGTGATGTGTAGTCAATTGGTGTTCCATACTCTGCATTTCACCCATCCAAGTGCACACACACACATCGTGAACACACACCCAGGCAGTGGAAATGGTCACTGTGTTAAACAGTCACAGTATTTGCAATAACACAGAGGTGCAAAAATAGACATAATTAATATAATGTACATAAACGTAAGTTTTGATCAGAGTTTGCACCTCTTTCTTTGTTTGGGTCTTCATCCACTGCAATTATAATCACATACTGTCTGAATAGATTATATGTTTGATGAAGAATTTACTTTGTGACCCTTAAAAAGTATAAATGTATGTGTTCAATGAAGTGAAGTATGCATGTGTACCATGTTTGCATTGCTATGTGAGCTGTCGTGTCAGCTGTTTCACCTCCCTGCTATTCTTGACTCCTCTCCCATGACCAACGGATAGGAAAGTGTCCATTGGGTGTGTGTGCGTCAGAATCTCAGAGGAAGAACTGGGTCATCCAGGTACTTCAGCTAATTAAAACATTACTCTGTAGGCATATTTGAACATAGTCTGAGGTTCATTTTTGGCTCAGCGAAAAAAGCACAGCAGACTGTTCCTCAAGTTTAACTTATAGTGTGTTATTTTATATTACATTTAATGTAAAGAATAAATACATGCTTATATGTAATAAATTGCCACACCATCGTAACAAATATGTTTAAATGCATGACATTCAAAATTGTGAATTAAAGCATATTTTAGTTTCTTGTATGACATTAAAATACATAATAAATCTATAAAACCGTGTCAATATATTTAACCATTTCAGTCAACATAGATATAATTATGAAATTATATATAAAGATGTGCTTAAGAACTACTATCTAATTGTGTTTTATAGTAACCAGTCATTACCAATCACTTTTTTATGTTCAAGTTGTCTTAAATTACATAAAAATACATGTTGTTATTTGCATAGTTAATATCAATCATAACTGCTGCCCACTCTCAGCCACTAGGTGGCCATGTTACTTTCCCCATTTGTTCATCTGATTACCGTTACTCAGTAATCCTCTTATCTGCTGTAGTCCCTTTAAAAAATCTGACTCAGTCAATTCCAGAAGTATCAGTGTTTCACTGTACTTTCCCATTACGTGATGATCCTTGAAAAGATGAAAAACAAGTGGTCTGATCAGTGGTCACTCAATATTTAAATAAGCAAATCCATCAACCACTACGTTTTCTATATAATCCATGCTGTCATACGATCACCTTCTGTACGCCATCGTCATAACATCTGTAAAATAAGAAGTCATTGTGAAAAAGTGTCCTATTTAAAGTGTCTTTCTGATATGATGAAAGATAAATTACATTAGAAATTATAGACACATTTATTCTGCGCTTGTGGAACTGCTATTGCAATGTTTCACCTTCACAATGTAATTCACTCTGCTCTCATAAAATAAAACGTTTTGAATGCAACCAAGTATGTGCAATGGAGAGCAGATACTTCCAGCTCTGCCATTTTTTGTTGAGTCCCTGAATCCCTGATCTTTTCTAATGTACAATCTCATGATTTATCAATGCCTTTATCTTAGAGGAGAATTGGTCCCCTGGCTGTTTCTGTCAAGGTTTTTTCTGCTACTGTCACTATATGTAGTTTTGGTATCATGTTGGGGTTTAAAAGGAAATTTATATTTAACTGTTGACTAATATGCTGTTTTCCATTATATTAATTGACTGCACTGTCATTATCAGATGAGAAAAAAACTGAATTGAGATAAATAATGACATTGTTGAGCTGTATAATGGTGTATTTGTTTTCTATAGAGATGAAAGTTAGGGTAACACATTAGAATACTGTTTTGTCATTACCGAATAACTGCTCAAATGCAATGTTAGTGTTAACCTACTGGCTAACTAACTAGTAAAGATCATGGTAACCCTGGTAAACATGGATGTAAGTACTGACTCAAGTATTACCACATCCTTCAGAAGGAATTACCAATTATTTGGATCAAATCTCTATTAATGAGTGAAGTCATGGCTGTAACACGAGCTCATTGGGAAAACGTACATGTAGAAACATTTTTGCAAAACACAATTTACAGAAATGTACACTGGAGGCAGTAAAACAGCAAGTACTTGTAATCATTGTAATACACAATTATGATAACGAGGCAGATTATGGATTAATAAAGACTTGTTTTCACGCTGCTTCTCGCAAAATATCATGTAATAACCTCAAAAAAATGTTATCATCATACATGGTTCGTAAGCGAATACATTTTTAAGTTTGCATCACTTAACGAGCTCCATATGTTCAGCTTTTCTGACATACACGATTTTTATATTAACCTCTTAAAAGGAATCTAAGCTATGCCTCAAAGTCAATTCAAAAGAAAGTCCTATGAAGAAAATGTGAACTACTAAAACTTCAAAACACATAGCGATGGCATAATGTCAGGATTTCATGGCATATCATCCAATATGTACAACCACTAGCTAATTTGTGTAACTAGTCAGTCAAGTCAGGTATAATTCTGTATATTTCTACGGCACTTTTCAGAATACACATTGTTTGACATTGTGTCCTAGACAGCTCGAATGAACCCAATGCAATAAGCAGAGCCCTGGATTGTAAGAAACACTACAACTACTGTATGTTCAAAGCTTCTTGAGACCACTTCTATGTAATGGTACTTTCACAAACTGAATATCTGTCTAATTTCATAACTTCAATATCTAAACAAAGTCGTCTTTTAGCATTTCCATTGATCTATCTAGTCAGAATAAGTCTGGTCAGAATATTACATCTTTGCAATCAAGACTGAGCTGTAAATTTAATGTGAAGAATGTCATCATGATGTCATCACTGATTGACTGACAGTCCAAGACCTTCACTAGAAACGATTCTGAGCTGTGATGTGTAAATATCACATTTACTATTGACTCAATCCAATAGAAATTTTACATTTTGCTAATGTGACACCATAAGGCAGCAGAAAGGTAAGAATAAAAGTCTATGTCATGCTGTATACAAACACTGAATATGTGATTGTTTGTTTGGGGGTGACTGTATCTCACCAAGACAATAAAGTATGTTCACAAAGACTATTCTTTCAATATCATTTTACTGTAATCGGCATCATTTTGTTTAAGATTTGCTATTGCAAGAAACAAGAGACTCAGCACATCAGAGAAGTTTGAGGTTTATATTTATTTTTTCATCTTGAAAAGTCTCTTGTGACAATCAGCATACTTTTTTCAAATATTACTGTACAGATGAGAGAACACTCAGTGCAATAAGACGAAGGACATAGGCTTTCTACCTGTCACAGTGCACATTTTACATACAAAGAGATTGTACATTGTTACATTTCCAAACTGCACCCTCTGGCCACGAGAGAGTGGATTTAAAACAATCATCTTTATTGTTGATCTGCATACAGCGTAGCTTGGCACACATACAAATAAACAGGATACAATATCTCAGAACCTGCATGTTTTTGAGACTGCCGACCAAGTGCTACCTTGGTTATTTGTTCCCCTTAACCTCGAATCTTGGATCAGCTTGCTCAACCTCTTCAACTGCTTTGAGGAAGATTCAATGGACGTCTCATAGTGGATCTCAAATGCTACTTCAGCTGTTCAATAGTGTTCTTTCTCCCCAAATCCAAAACACCTGTAAACTAGCAACCGGTACACCATACCTTTACCTCTGATAGTCTACAGCGACCTCTCACCCAGTGTGACCCAGTTACAGTGAGTACCGGTCTCCAAGGCAACACATTTTGTACAGGCATCAGTTTCAAGCATGGAGGTCAAAGGGAGGCATGAGAGTGGGGGACAGGGAGGGGATTTGACTACAAGATCCAAGTACTTTGGCAATGCAATGCTGCATTTGTTTGCATTGGCTGTGCAAAGGAATGACCACTTGAACTGATCTGAGAGGTTGAGGTAGAGGGAGAACTGTGTGTATCTAGGAAAAGGATTGGGGAATCGCAGCTCTCTTGGGTACAGCCTCTTTGTTTATGCAGCCATAATTCCTGTTACCAGACCATGTGGCCATGTGTACTACATACAATAGCCGAGAGCTATCAGTCATTGGTTTGTGTTGCTAATACGGATATTGTGTCTGTCTGACATTTCGAATCAGTCTACTCTATTAACATATGATAAATAATGGCACAGTCATTCTATACAAGACCATTGCATGAAAAATCCTCTGTACACAATTCTCCAATAATGCCGAGATGCAAAAAATACAACTTTGATATTCCAGATTGTCATTAATCTCCGGGTGACCATCCTTGCTGTGCACTTTGGAGGATTCTCACTGGCACCCGCCAGCTATTGCCACAGACCCAAAGAGGAGAGGGTCACCCCTTGTTTTTACAGCTCTTTACAGGCCATGTGCACACAGAGCAGTTACAATGTCCCTTAAAAGAGACATTTTCTGTTTTACACAGAAAATAACCGTTACCCTTTGTCTATGTGCAATGTCCTGACCTTTAATCAGAGTAAGTCATACTCTCTGAAAGCTACCGCTACATAACTAAAGGCAGAACAAATGAGATTGTAGTTAAAAACAATGAAATCTTTCTGGAAATGCTTGATCTGTTTATTTCTTAATATTAGACATTCAAATAAATGATCTAATAACGCGTGGAAAGGCAGCGAGAAGTAAGCTAGCCCTCGTCCAATCACCATAACATCCAGTGTTAAAATAGATATCATTCAGTGTGGTGAAATACCACAGAAAGGTCCTTTCTGGAGGTCTTGAAATAGAACGCTATCGATGAAAAGGTACTGAATGTGTATTGCGATGTTGAAAAATAAATGAAAATGGAAATAAATTAAAGGTAGAAAAACAACAATTGCATTGGACTAACTCTACATAATCTTTGCAAAGATATTCCATTTAATTTAGAAAATATCTATCGATGCTAGGTCATTAAAGAATCACACTGAGTATAAAAATATTAGATATTAACAATGATACGAAAACCTCATAAACTACAACCTCTGAAATATTGCTATATTAACCCACGCACCCATCCTCAGGTGGGAGCACACTCTGATTGGCTTCAACCCTGCCTGAAAATCACCCTAAAGTGCTCACAAGACAGAGTCAAATGGCCGTGTCCCAAAAGACAGTAGTCTGAGTTGGGTAGGGAGGTGGGCTGTACTTCTTCGCCCCGTTTGTCTTCTTCCAACTGGGCATGGTAGGCAGGCTTTCTTTTTTGCATGGGCTACGGTCAGGAAGCCGTTGACGAGATCTTATCTCCCGGCAGAGGCGTTGCTTCCTTTCGATCATCTCCAGCATGGTGCTGTCGCCATACAACCATGGCATAGGGGGCATCTATTGCACACATGGAGAAGACAGGCTGTCAGTTCTGTTATTTTACAGCTGCACAAATTAAAGTTCACTGATAAAGACTGTACCTGTTGTACATCAGAAGGCTGTCTCTGAGGTGTGCCAATTGGAGATGGTGCTACTGCTGTTTGAGAAGACCATCCTCCCTTTGAAACCGTCTTCAGGTCTGCAAGGAAAGTTTTAACAGATGAACATGAAGCATCAGCTATGCTATTGCCTTTCCAGCTGAAAAGATCAGCATCGACCAGCATGGATTTCTGTGCTGCTCCAGTTTGCTCCAATTCTGATTTCAGAGAAGATTTAGCTAGTCAGACTGAGGCCTTGTTTACACCTGGGATAAAGATGTGTTTTGGTCGATCAGAACGACGCTACAGGTGTAAATGGGGGCTGAAATGTTTTAAGCTTGTTCTCTTTTGACCATTTCCAGATGTATTTCCAGACCGGATTGTTTTTGAAGTGTAAACGCTCACGTGGTCAAATGTGTTCAAACAGCCACAAAAGAGTGCCTGCTGCCTGCCGACGGACCTAACGAGTAAACATTACGGGAGAGGCGCTAACCAGACGGATTTAAACTTTGTGAGACCCAAGTTAGGTTTGAAGATGAAAAACGTACCAAGCGCAACCATTCTCACACGCATCCCCAGCGCTCAGCGTGGTCTGCTGTCAGAGCAGAAACAATCGCTGCTGCTCCATTTGTTTTCCCATTGTCTCCTGGCGCATACATAATTGAGCAAGCTTATTTTGTGCATTAGATTTACTCGTCCATTAACCCTCCCCTAGAAGAAATCAGGACAGAAGTGGTCGAAAGTGGACAAAAGAGACCAAAACACATCTTAACACCAGGTGTAAACAGGGCCTGAGATACCACTTGAACTCCAGACTAGGGGCCCGTCCACACGGAGACGCGCTTCACTGTGTACGCATACACTTTTTATCGTATTGGCGTTTCGTCCTCCCGGCGTTTTGGGAGACTGAAACCGCTATTTTTTTAAACCGGGTCCTTAAGTGGATACATCTGAAAACAACACCCTTGCGGTTTCGTGTGTACAGCCAATCCGTATATTTTGTGAAACGATGATGTCATCACATCACGTGTCGGCTGCGTCACACGTTACAGTTCGCCATCTTCGGCGTCTTCTTCTTGGTTCGTATACAGCGCGCAAGGTTATGCGCATGCTCAAAGTCTTCTTCTCTGTGTATAGTGTATTATCTGTGGCAGAATTACAGCGGCCCATACTGGTCTGGCATATATACTACACCGTTTTCAGTCGGTTTCAGTGGTTTCGTGTGTACGCTGATATTTCTTGAGACGACGCAGAGTTTACGGAATTTTTTTAGACTGAGGAAAAAAAAGATTGGATAGGGAATGCACCGGCTTCGTGTGGACGTGACCTAGAAGACCAGAATTTGGTCCATCGGCAGCATCAAGACCAGTTGTGCTCGTCTTTTCAGCTGGGCTGTCAAACGAATTAAATTCTTACCAGAGTTTGAGTTCCCCAACGGTATATTTGGACTCATGGAGGATCGCCCAGATCGACTGGATGAAGATCCAGACCTTGTGTCCTTGTCCTGTGCTTTGGGTGATTCTGTGTTATAGTTGCTTCTGTCTTTCGCCTCGTACCAGGGTAAAGCCTCAGTTGTGTGTACCCCCCTATCTTTGCAGTCCCGCTTGCTCATGACATCATTACCATTGCTGATCCTATCCTTGCTCCCGCTCCCCCGCCTGCTCTCTGAGCTGTGGTTGTTCTTCTCCTTGTCCTGACCAGATTCTATGCAATGCTTGCCACCATCTTTACTATCCCGTCGACTTTCCAAGCCTGTTCTAACCTGTTCCTTATTTTCATGTCTAGGAGGAAGGTCTATGCCATAACAAACTTTCTCTCGACTGTCACGTCTAGTGTCTTGACTATTTCTTAGGAGTTCTTTACTGTCTTGTCTGGGCAAGAGCTCTGAAGCAGTACAACCTCGGTCTTTACTGTCCCGTCTGGCGATAGGTTCTGCGCTGCTGCAGCCCCTGTCTTTGCTATCTCGTGGAGGCAGTACCTCGGTGCTACTGCCTCGATCTTTGCTCTCTTGTCGGGGGGGAGGCTGCTCTGGGCCGTTACATCCACTGTCCTTGCTGTCCCTTCTAGCTAATGGCTCAGCGTTAGTGTTGCTGCAGTCTTTGCTGTCACGTCGAGATAAGGATTCGATGGCATTTTGCTCTCTGTCTTTGCTGTCCCGTCGATGCGAGGACTTGCCATTGCTGCTGCGCTCTTTATCTCGCTTGGACTCTTTGCTGTGATGGCTTCTCTCCTTGTGCTCCCGTTTGGACTCAGAACTGTGACCCTTTCCCTTGGATTCACCTAGAAGAGAGAAATATGACAAATATTTCAGTGACTTGCTCTCATTTTGAACGACTGTTTCCATTCCAACATTTTTGGTAACACTTTATTTTGATGGTCCACTTCTACTTAGCAAGTAAATGTCAACTTATTCTACTAACCCTAACCTTAAAGCTGCAGAATGTAATATGGACAGCTAGTGTGTGAAATGGGTACTGCAATCCAAATGAAAAATATTGGAGAGAGTTGTTTCCTCGCCCCCTCCTCCTCCTCCTCCTCCTCCTCGATTCTCCTGCGGGTTGCCAGATTGAGAACATGCAACTGTGATCTCTGACCCAGTTTATTTGCATGCTTCCGTGACTGCAAATAGGCAATGTTTTGAGCCAACTGGCAACCCATGGTGTCGAAATACTGTTGGGTAATTTGGCAGTGCACATTTCAAATAACCGGCTGCAAAATCTTTTTGTTTTGTTTGAGAACTTAGCATGTTTCTTAAATCTCTGCAAATATATTGTGCAATTGTTATGCTTTAGCACCTACTTTTTTAACACCTTTAACTCTAAAGTCTACTAATACTCTAATGACAGTTAGTTGACATGCAGTGGCAAAAGTACTTTTAGGTAGAAGAATCTTTAGAGTGGACTATCAAAATGAAGTGTAACCTTGCAATACTGACATTTTGTCACTAGGTGTCCCCATGGTACTTATGGATTTATGAAGTGGTTTGTTGTTTTGGACTGTGTGTGATGTCAGTGCATTAGGCAGTTGTGACAGGTGTGGCACACTGTACACACATCAGACATACAGATGGGCTGCACAATGTTTCATCCTAATCTGGGCAGATCTAAAGTGTATGGATGTTTCTTTGAAAAATATGTAAATACAATGTTTTTTTTAAATTTTACATTAACATATTAACAATGGTCAGTTATAACACTGTATTGAACTTGAATCAATCAGTCCATACAATGAAAGTCATTAGGGTCCAGTGTTGTTATGTACAAATTGTTCTCGCTGTATGTAAAAAAAAAGACAGAATTATTTTTTTGGGTGAACCATATCTTTAACAACTCAAGTTTATTTTGGTATGTATACACACGCACCTTTCTATTGTTTCTCTTGCTTATAATCACAAATATAACACAAAAATGCTAGTTGATCCTGGTTATCAACAGCCAATGAAGGTTCTGCCTTCTGTACACTGTCAGGTAGTGTTGTTTAAATGTGCGGTAGGCCTGTTCATTGCTTACAACACAATCGATAAGTAGGTTCATAAATGGGTCACACACTGTTTTTCACAGTGAAGAACAGAGGATTCTCAGCATAGACCATAAACTGTGCCAGCGCAGACTTTGCATGATACAACATACTGGTGCAGCACAGGTGCAAGATCCTAATAGGCCATATGGAAATGTGTACGATTAACCATCCACACAACAACAGATGCACACTTCATGAGTACAAGCCAGGTAAAAACCTAAAAGCCACATGGCAACCAACAAACTCAAATAAAACCAAAATAATTGAGGAAATAAAGAACTGCATTTCAAGGAGTGAAGGCTTTTGTCAAAGTAACTACTTCACACCATTCTCGTTATGCGCTGGGTGAGCGTCAATCAAGTTGAAAGCTTATTTATTAATTTATTTTCTAGTACAGTACGTGCCTGTGCAGGAAGCGCTCACAAGCTTTGCACGTTTCCACAGAGTGCTGAGAGCTTCACACATTCACTGCAATGGGGCTGCCGTGACCTGCATCGGGATTGGTCTTTAGCTCCTTTGAGGGAGACTCTGCAGGGAAACCACTACATGTACTACTCTACATGTGTGCTACTTTATCTTTAGTCCTCTTTTAGATGAGCAGTGCCTCTGCATTTGAAGTGTAGTGGACCATTTCCTCAACTGGACAATCTGACCTTTTTTTTTTATAGAGCTGCTGAGATACAATGACTAACAAATGACAATTCACATCTTGTAGCTTGCATAAAGTAATGACAGTCGGCTTGCATGTAGAGACAGCAATAGCAGTTTTTTCAATATCCTGCTTTGAAGCTACAATCAGTGCATTGATGATGCAAAACAGACAAAATAAAGCAATACGCCTCAAAAGGCAGTGCAATAAATTGGTTTCACCATGGGTAAGAGGTGTTCTTTTTAGTTTGTTTTGTAATAGTTGTTTTTTTAAGCATTCTGCATTTATGAAAATGTTTGTAAGCCATAGAAAACTGCCTGCAAGAAAATCCATTATCCTTCAGCAGGTGCAAATATTAAACATGATCCCACATAATCAGATAATTCACTTCTAGTGCACATATTCACAGTGAATAACAGACACTTCCTGAACTGCCTCCACATGCAGATAAACACTTTTGAAATTATTTTTATAGACTAGCAGGCTGAAGCTGCTTTTTGCAGAGCAGTTGTTAAGAAGTGTTTACATAGTAAAAGAAACAAGCTACTTTGGTTTAACGCATCAGCAGCAGGTCCGGGGAATGGACATTGACCGCTTTAGCCTCTTAATCTCTCTGGATTAAATTTTATGATCTATGTCATTGTGTAAAAATCTGATTACATTTTTGGTGTTCGGTCCAACACAGAGTGTCTTAGAAACTGTACAAATATACAGAGAATATAAAGGACCCATGATTTAATCGATTAACAACTTTCATGTGGAAAATAATAAAATACAACTCAAGGAGCCGCTTCCTCAGTCCCTGCAATTTTCCAAAAATGTTCCACCGGTGCATAAAAAAAAAAAAAAATGTATTCAAATAAATTTATTTTGATAGTCCACTTTACACATTCTACTGACTATAAGTGACTTTACAAGTGTCAAATTACTCTATTAACCCTAACCCTACCAGAATGAAATGACTCAAATGAGAGTTAATCGACATGTAGTTGCAAATTAATGAGAGCTAGTTGACATGTATTTGTACATTTATTTATGGTTAGTAGAATGTCTGAAGTGGAGTATCATAATAATGCATGGTTAAGTGTAACCAATAAAATTACGGCAAAACTCAAAATCTGTTGTTGGTATCTTTGTGCTGGCTTAAATTAGACATTAGGATTAAATCAGTAATTATTAAAAATCCTACAAAATACATTTTGCATGAACCCTATATTTTTTTGTATAAAAGGTTTCAAAACTGGTGAACAGTTGCTAGATTAGTGACTGAATATTCTGAGAAATAGACAATCAATAGACACTCACTTTCCCCCGGCTCCTTGCTCTTTCTACCGCTGGTATTCTTCTTCAGCATGTTCCTGCCAGTGGTGAAGAGGTTGGTGAGCTCATCCAGTGGGCTAGTGGGCGTGCGCGAGCGTGCCACCGAGACGTTCTGCATAGAGCCGTGATGTCGCCCCCCTGAGCTTGCATCCTGTGGCGGTGATGCCTTTCCATGAGGTGTGGCCGAGGCGCTGCGAGGAAGGCCTGCTGTAGGAAATGGCCCGTCAAACGGTGGTGACCGCATGAGGCTGAGCGGGGTCAGGCAGCGACCCATACTAACAGGTGAGGGGCAGGCTGAGTGGCTGCGCTGATAACCGTGTGAAGAGGAGGAACTTTTATAGAGGGCACAGGGCAACGGCGGTGCCGACGATCGCCCAGACACTGTTATTGTAGGAGTGGCTGTTAGCTCCCTCTCGGCACGCCTGAGGTGCGATGTAGAGGCAGAGCCAGAAGGTTCCAGAGAAGATGAGGTTGGTGACTTGCTATAAGAGCCATTCTCTAGCATAGGAAGCTTTGCTACATCGAGTGGCGTGAGTGGGGACTCATCTGAGTTGGGCGAGCACTGAGCTGGGGCAGGAGGGAAAACCAGTAACGGAGGCCTGTGGGTCAACAAGTTGGGGAATGGGGCAGGGATGTCACAGAGGGGCGTGCCTCGAGGGGTGGTACAACGGCTTATGGGGGCATGGATATCAAGATCAGGTGGGCAGGGTGTGGCACACTGTGAACGACAGCTCAAAAGATCCCATCGAGAGTCAAACTCGTCAAGGGCAGGGTACTTCATCTCTTCATAGACAGCCTCACCTGGCTCGTCCTCCTCAGTGCGAGGGGTCGGTTCTCGTCCCACATTCCCAGACATCTCAATGTAGACGGGCTCATCTAAGTCTGAGTCCTGTGGGCCCTGCAGCTGAGGAGGAGAAGGGGCTTGGCCGTCCCTTGAGAAGATTGAGGGAGAACCTTTTGAACCATGATTGCGGATGTAAGACTCGTCAAAGGAAGTGCTCAGTTGGGTGTTGGGATTCCTCTTAGGTTTTGGTGGGGGAACTTTCCTGCAGTCCTCACTGCAGCCTTGTGTTCCTGAGTAACCCAAAAAAACATAAAGAAAGATGTAAATTAGCATAGTAGTAGAGACTTCAGGTCATCTTTACATAGGATAATTTAATAGCTTTCAATTATTCAGATGCCAGATGGTCCTGCTGCACCAACTCTATCAACAACTTTATCACCAATTCCTTACACGCACACAGCAATATATTTTATATGACATACAATAAAAAAAGCTTTTTTTTAATTACACACAATCTGGGCACTCTCTCAAAAGTGACACACACAAGCATAGATAATAATATTGTGCATAAACTCTACTGTTCCAGTAAATTCCACTCCCAAACAAAAGGCCTTGATTTCAGAACTGAGATAAGATCATCTTTCATCATATCAAAAGAACATTTTTTCATAAACGTTTTGTGGGTGTGTAAAGAGGGAAAAGAGTACTATTGCACTAGATTAAAGTCATTTTTCATGTTCTCTCTGTGAGTCAGTGAATCCCTTTGCGCATGACTGAAACAAAAAAAAGATTATATGTGTGTTAATTCTGTGAAAGTGGAGACTGGTGGATCTTGAGATCCGTTTCAACGCCTCTGAATGCGTCCTTCCTCCTGCTCTCTCTGCCTCTTCCCTCCCTACGAGTGGATATGTTTACTCTCGCTCCGTCTCCTCCAGGGGAACTAAATCTAGGTCAATCGCTCCTCCTGAATGAATTCTGCACTGCCTGGTCCCTCCCCCCCACCCCACCCCCCCCCCCGCTTCAACATGCAACTGTCCTCTGAATGAGGGACATCCCCCACTCTTTGGTGTACATTGGCTAAAGCGCTGTTGAGCTGGCTGCTAGCCCATTCCTCATTGGTTGTTGCCGCACTCTAACTTCCTGTCCCCTCGCTGACGATTGGTGGAGGCTGATGCCTGATGTCTGGATTGGTTGTGCAGCAGGGGGTCTCTGTTTCTGTGGGCTGGTTGCCGTGGCATTGAGGAAGATCTGCGCGCACACTGTGATCCTTCAAATTCTGACGAAAAGCAACTCTCACAGTATACGTCAGTACTGCAGAAACATAAATCGACTTAATACTTTTGCTGCCAGCAGCTTTAATTCTTTGACGCATTTTCTGTAACTCACCAGAGTTTAGAAATATTAGACCAAAGAGTTAGAACTGTTTTTGTATCTATGAGGGTAAACATAATTAACATTAGAATGATATTTTAAAATACTGCATGACATGCATTAATGGAAAGGAATGCATCTCTTGTTCTTTTCGACAACAGCTTAAAATTGATTTTTTTTAAACATACTATGCTTTTTTTTTTTACTAGAGCCATCACTACATAGAAAAAACTGATGGGCTTGTTGAGATCTACATGAGGATGCTCCCTGAACAATGTTGACATAACTGTTGACAAGAGAAGGTTTTGAGGACAGTAAAGAACTCAATTAACCCCCAATTTATAACTCGTTCACAACACTGCTCTCATATTTACAATCACTTTGCCTATGTACATCATGAAAGGGTGGGATGGGTGCTGTGTACTGCAGCAGGGCACAAGAACGTAAGTGGCTTATTAAGCGGTTTTATGAAACGGCAGCAACAGCACTGTTCAAGAGGGAATTAAATGCACCACTGAACAGAATAAAGAAGTAATATAGTTGACTCATTATGCTGCTTTTAAACCGTTTGTGTTTGAGAGGCAATATTGCAATTTTTTTGCATTAATATTTAGTGTTTATATTTATTTTTTGCCACCTTTGTGGATTAAAGAGAGGAGAGAGGGCAGGAAATAGTAGGCTAAATGGTCATTTAGCAGGTACTATAACAAAAACAAGCCCACCTAAGGTAACCTGAGATTACCTGCATCTGGAGGACTATAAAACATTACAAACTACAGTCTTGTTTGCACTCAGTGCAGCTAAGGCTTGCCGTGATTTGACTATTCAAAACTATGGTACTGTCCACATTGTTGACTCAGGTCTGTTTGCTTTTGCATTAAAGGCAGGGTAGATGATTTGTTCCAGAAACGCTGTTTGTTATTCTTTTTGAAAGACTCTTCACATCCTGATAGCAATCACTAAGTTAAGTGATGTAAATGTAGTTATATGTACCATAAAATGTGTGTCTAATCATTGCATTTGGTTCATGACAGTTCCTCCTGAACCAAAACAACAAGCCTATACTGCATTCATGTCATAACTACTGTCATTTGGAAGAAATGGAAACCCATGACGTTACACTCAGAGCAGTTTGTGACTCAAATGTATGTGTTTCAATGGCTGCACTATCAACGGCAAAATGAATCTGCAGCAGTCAGGTGCTACAGGTCAGTGCTTTTGTTTGTTCCCTCTATGCGTTCATGTGTTTTGAAGGAGACATGGCTTTGGAGACGTGGGATCTCTTACTTTCATAGCTAGTTCACTATTGCGAACCTCTTCTAACTACCTTTAAATAATAGCCAAGATTCAACTTAACACATTTCTCAACATCCGATAGTGCATCATTACAGAATCAGTGGATCTCAATATTTTGTGTGGCAGGAAATGTGAAGCTTGGATTAAACACCATAGCATCTTACCGTCACACCTCTCTGAATCATCGCCTTTACACCCGGTGGGACTGAAGTCCACAGCTTCAGAGGAGATGCTGAGCTTAGTGCTGGGGTCCCGCCGGGGCTTGGGTGGGGGCTGCTTTCGGGATGTGGGACTGCCCTCCTCTTCCACCCCTCCCACGGAGTGCAGGGACTGGGAGCGAACGGCAAAACCTGGATTACAGGGGGGCTGCTGCTGGTGAGGAGACACGTGCTCCGCAGGGGCTGGCATGCTCATTGAGCCCATTCGCAGGTGCTTACCCTCGATGACCACCTCTTCCCCCCTGACAAGAGATAACCACATAGAAATAAAACACTTCATGAATAGCAGCATTGAATAAAGCAATAAGCCACATTATAGTTGATGTTCGGTCAGTATATTTAGATTTTTAGATTGTATGCTATAATAACAGTACAAATGCATGTAAGCTGAATGTTAAATTCAGTTTGCACACTATACATTTCTGTAATCCATAACATGACAGAGAAACACAAGGCCTCCTGGGCATCCCTGAAAATCCCTGCCCTAAACCATAAAATACAGTGCGGCTTACTAAATCCTTCTGTGCTGATGTGTGTCCGTGCATGTGCTTGTAATTAGCAACGCTCTGATGAGATCTGTGATGAAGTCACTCATCTGAATGAATGGCTTATTTGAAGCTATTGATTTCTGTTTAACACCACTTCTGACTTGTAATGACACAGTAAAAGGCCCTCGACATAGGAATAGATTTTTTAAAGTGAATATTTTGATTACAAGGGGCTTGACCAATTGCAAAAAAAAAAAAGAACTAACATTTTAAGGAACATACGCTTAAAAAGCAGATAATTAAGGAATGAATTAAGGAAACACTTAATCATAATAGTTAACACAAAGTCAATGAATCTTCAGGGATTCATTCTGTCCAATTATGAAGTATAAGTGATTGTGAATCAGTTTCACCTGCTTTGGTGCAAATGAAAGTGACAACAAGTGAACTGGAAAGGCAACAGGAACACAATCCCCAAACTGAGAATGATCTTACAGGTGGTGGTAATAGACAATTGTTCTCTCCTTATTCTTCCTGACTGATTTGTCTTTAGTTTTGTTAGGGTCCTTATCACTGTCTGTAACATGAGGCATTTCCTGCAACCCAATCAGGTTACATAGACAGTACGTCCATACGTGTCATCGCAAGGAGGTTTGGTGTCTCCCAGCACAGTTTGGAGGAGATAGCAGGAGATAGGCTGTTGCACGTCAGATGTGAAGGAGTCGAGAGATGCTGTGGGGAACATTATGCTGCATGCAACATCATTGATCATGACCAGTTTGGTGGTTTGTTATTAATAGTCTGGGGAGGAATATCGTTGTAGAGTGACACAGCTGCTAGCTACTACTGTTAAGTACCAGGATGAACTCCTCAGATCACTGTAAGAGCTTATGCTGGTGCAGTGGCTCTGGGTTCTCATGTGGCTAGAGAGTATAGGCAGTTTTTAGATGATGAAGGCATTGATGCCATTGACTGGCCCTTAGTTCCCTAGACCTGAATCCAGTAGATCCAGGAGCTACTGATGCCCTGATCCAGGTCTGGGAGGAGATCAGGACAGCATCCTCCATCTCAAGGATCTCCATCGCACATACAAGCACATGGGAGCCAAACATACGACTGACGTCCATTATGAGTTGATGTGATGAACTTCATGAGATGCATGAGCCTGTGAATTCAGTTTTTTACTTTGATTTTTGGTGTGATGCTTGAATCCGGCTCTCAGTGATCCAATTAAGTGTGTCAGGGTTTTGTCACTTCAGTCTAGTTTCCTCCCTCATTACCTGGTTTGTTTGTTCCCTATTTATGCTCCTTGTGTTTGCTGTTATGTGCCAGATCACTGTTGTATCTTCCTGCCATGTCGTGTTGTTTCGTCCCCTCCCCCAAGCTGTGGTTTTGTTTGGTTTCATTATTAAATAAAAGCCCATTCTCCTGCATCCATCCCTGCTCTTCTCTTAACCCTGACAAAGTGTTCCCTTTTCGTTCTTTTTTTTTTGAGCAGTAGAAAGATGACATTATCCTCTATGGACTGTATTAGAAAATATTGTTGATTTTCCTTGGTCTCTAATTTAACTTTTAAACTCATGCTTGCTGTTCACTCCCTGCTATATCTATGTTTCCGTCGCCCTGGGTTTGTAGCCCTGAACTCCTTCGGTTCTTCTGATGTACTAGATCAAAGGTCTCTGTTATGTTAACTCTCTCTCTCTCTCTCTCTCTCTCTCTCTCTCTCTCTCTATCCCCTTAAAGATTTCTATCCCACAAACGAGAATTACTTCACTAGTCATCAGTATGATTTCAAGGCACATACATATATTACCTGAGCATGTGTTTGTGTAACTTGGTAACTTCCGCACATACAGCTGCTGAACAGCAGGAGTCTCAAGGGAAAGGTTCATTGGTCAGGGGCTTAACTTTGCCTAGCAACAGGGTACCCACGGAAACCAAACACAAAATCTGCTACTGCTGCTCTGTGCAACCAGTCCCCTCACACACACACACACACATGTGACGGATCAGGTATTAAGCTCTCATTAGGAAGAGGAACAGTGATGTTGGGGCAGCTGTCTGCGCTGCATGTGCTTGCTCCTGCTCGGCAAAGACAAGTTTCCTACTGTTAAAAATAGCTGATGCCATACTTCTCCTAGCAAAGTGTTCAGTGCAGTTTTACACAATCTTCTCTGAGATTCCGAATGAAAAACTCCAATTATGCTGCTGTTTATTTGTTTGTTTTTTGCAGTAAAACCTAAAATGACTTGACTTTATAAAAACTGATTCAAAGGGTATGTTTTAAATGTTCCATCCTATGCCATTTAGATTTTTATCTCTGACAATTATAGCAGTATTTGATGTCTTACACAGAGCCGCTTCGGGTCGGACACACTATTTTGGCAATTCCGTTTGTTAAAGGACACCTTTAAATATGACAAATTAAACATATTGTGGACAGGAAAATGGCTCTTGACAACAAAAAGATGCTTGAGAATTAGTCCTAGTGTGTGTGCGTGTGTGGCATTGGATTATTTATGCCCAGTAAAAGAGTAATGTCATCAAAGTCAGTGTAGCTGCTGGACAGCATTCTTTCCAACCTTCTCAAATTATAGAAAAAAAGAAAAGCAAATCCATATTTTAAATTGCTAAACGTAGACTAATACATTACATTCAATTATTTTTCAACCCCACACCCTATAATTTAAACAATATTATTCTGATTTATTTCTGTCCATGCTTCTCAGTGTTTACAGCGTAGTTGTTGTATGCAAATTAGCACGTGAGACCGTGCATGGACAAAGTTTCTGTGTGCTCCCAGAGACAGTGGATGCTCCAACAGAATGGCAGAGAACGAAAGAAGACCCACCTCACTCAGAGCAAGGAAGCAATCTGATTGGTCGATGGCTGCTCCAGCTGTCACCAGGCAGAACACATCTGCAGCTAGCACTCTCTTCACACTTAATCTCTTTCTAACAGATTTTTCTCTCTTTCTCTTTTCCTTCCTCGCTCTTCCCATCAGTTCCTGTAAAAATGGGTCGTCTCATTGACCCACTTATATGCCTCATGAAAAATCCAGCTATTCTTTTTTTTCTAGCCCTCAACCTCCAGCCACTGAGTATGAATATTTTATATCAGCAACAGCTGATAAGCAGACCAGGAGTAGATCAGTATCAGGAGATAAAGGCTCTTCTATACCCTTTACAGAGAAGAGTGTGACTTGTGGTCACATTTTACTGAAAGTTCTTCAGTTTCAAGCAGCCGCAACAGTGAAGTGTCTTACGTAAATCAGGGCCTCACTGAAGACTCGGGGTAATTAAGCTTTGCATCTGGTGACCAGTCAAATGTACCCCATTTAGGAGATTTTGACTGGGACCGAGTTAGCAAAACGAAGATCCGTTGAGAGATATCAAGATGACCTAAAAAGTAATTAACCATAATCTAGGACACCAAAAATCTGTTGGGTACACTTCTTGCTCCGCCACAAACAAGTCGAGTATTTTAGCATGGCTATATTTTAGATGGGGTTTCTCATTTGTTTGGATGACAACTATAAATCCACCACTAACTACTTCATTTCAAAACTTCAAAACAATTCTCGATTATTTTCCTGGTTTGAATGAAAAGTCCAAACCAAACTCATCTTGGTATCATTAGATGCTATGGTGCTCCGATGCTTAAAATATTAATAGATGAACTCAAAAATATCTGCTGTACATGTTGTATCATGTAAATTATGCTTTGTGGTAACGCACGTATTACGATTAGCGGCATTCCTCGTAAGCCCAAGCTAATGTCATGTCTCAGCTGAAATAAATATGTTTTTGGGTAGTTGGAGCCTGAGCCAAATGCGTAAAAGAGGTCTCTGAGAGCATTTAGCTTTTATTGCACTTAGAAGACGGTGCCAAATGTGATCGATGCAATCTATGCCAACAGGTCTGGGGCAGCACTCAACAGTAAATTGCCCACTGACACAATTACATCTGCGTTGATGTTATCAAGGCCACAAATTAGAAGTGTCAAAATTCATCTGACGCCTTTGGTTATGACTACAATCTTTTTTGCATGACTGAAATTACATTAGGATGAAAACCTAGACTTTATTTAACGACTAGTGTGAAACTGATAGTGGACCAGTAATGTAGATCAACATGATCCATTTTGTGGGCGCATGTCTTGCACATAACGTTTCAAGTCGTTGCCAAGGATGAAAGTTGTTTTGAAGTTCAACCCCACATGTCAAAATTGGAAATTAATCAACCTCCATGTGATCTTTTCTCCCATCAACAACATGGCAGTATGCCATCGCCAGCGGGAATTAGTGTAAGGGTGCTTCCTAGTGTTTCTTATGTGATTGTCATTTACATACATGTAGTTTGTGTGTGCCAATAAGGGTGTGAGGGTGTGATGTGATGTGTCAACTCGAGTGAGTTTGAGTAAGCATCTCTATCTGCAATCTTACAGTTTTTGACAGCTCCCTTGGTACATTTCGCCAATCATCCTTAACACTAGCAAACCAGTAAATGTATTTCTCAAAATGATTCACATAAACAATGGACTACTAGTGTTTACTGCTTTTTTGATACAAAAATTGTGTGTATACATGTGTGTGTTTGTGTTACAGTGCAGTTTAAATTAGTATAAAGTACTGTGTACTGTACTGTAAAATAACTGTGAACTCTAAACTTGACATAAGCAATTGATAATGTAGAAAACATCCGGCAATTGTATAAAACCCACTGCATTTAAGTACCGAAGCATTAGTAATTTGTTCAAAAGAATGAGAAATTGCTTTTAAGATGATGTTGTGATCTGAGTACCAAAGCAGAACCCCGAGAAGAACTGAGGGCATTTTGCAATTTGTGCAATCTTTTTTAAGAATTGCATGCATGCCTTGCTAAGATATATCGAGCCACTTACCTTTTAATGGCTTCTTCCTGCTTTCGCTTCTTGTCGTTTTTCTCCTGAAAGTTAATCTTGTTTTTCTCATTCCACACGTGGTCGATGTTCTGTGTGACCAATCTGTTATATGCCTTTAGTCCACAGTCTTCAACATACTGCAAAAACATTAGTGAATCCTCCTCTTTAGAGCTAATCATTCCAAAAGGACAATCTGCAAATAAAAACATTATATTAAAGTTAAAATTGTGAGCATTTCAATTATTGGTTTGTAATTATTTACATGATAGATAGATAGATAGATAGATAGATAGATGGATGGATGGATGGATGGATGGATGGATGGATGGATGGATGGATGGATGGATGGATGGATGGATGGATGGATGGATGGATGGATGGATGGATGGATGGATGGATGGATGGATGGATAGATAGATAGATAGATAGATAGATAGATAGATAGATAGATAGATAGATAGATAGATAGATAGATAGATAGATAGATAGATAGATAGATAGATAGATAGATGTTTGTGCTATTTTA
Organism: Rhodeus uyekii; assembly: GCA_037043235.1. NCBI lineage: Eukaryota > Metazoa > Chordata > Actinopteri > Cypriniformes > Acheilognathidae > Rhodeus > Rhodeus uyekii. The sequence goes on along the minus strand of JAWRVZ010000184.1, from coordinate 818,898 downwards.
ATGGGCTATTGTATGAATAAACAAGGATTCTGGGTCAATGAGATTCTCCCTTCATCAGCAAACACAGAGAGATAACTGAGCTCTAAGCCTCAGCAGCACATCTACAAAGAGATTGTTTATTAGTAAACTGTAGTATTGTATACGCTTGGTTATCGTGAAAACAGGCCATGCATTTCTCAGTCTGATTTATGAAGCATACAGCAACGGGACACTGGTCAGTGGAGCATTTGTGCTGCATTTAATTAGTCGCAATGTGTTGTGTGACTGTACACAATTTTTGAGCTTGAGTAAACCTTAAGTAAGCGTATATATTGGTGTGTGGAGGGGGGAGTGCACGTAAAATCTGATGCAGTAATGGAGGGTGTGTGGGTGTGAAGTCGTTTGCAGAGTACGTCTGCAGAAGTCTAGGAGAAGGAGGAGACATTATGTAGGTCAGTATTTTCAGAGTGATCCATGAATCTGGGCATGCTTGTTTACGTGTGAGGGGCAGTATGTGTGTGTGTGAGGAGGGGCTTGGACGGGAGGGTGGGGGGTGTTAAAGCAGCCAGATGGGTAATGCACTAGAGACCCGCATCCTCTGTAACGTGACATCTTCAGTTGACCTTTGAGCAACTTGTATTGACCATAGACTATTTCATATTTGTTAAGCATTCTTCTTATTGCATTTAATTACCTTGCTGAGTTAGTCAGTAGGACGTTTACAATAGCAGGTAGCAAGTCTGCAAATAACACAAAATAGTTCATTTTTTAACAATTCAGGTTTAAGCATACAGTTGATGGCTGGCCTATGTGTAAACATCAGAGACCCTGAGATTTAATTTAGCCCTCTTCCCTTCAAACTGTCTCCTTCCTAGACTCTCTATCATGTTCTTCCAGCATCTCATCTTCACTTGACAATATGTGCAGCAGTTGAACCTCTGAGATGAGATGACTCTATTCTCCAAAACCGAGCACAAAACATGTATTTAGATAATAACTACAGAGATGGATGCATCACCTTCCATGTAAAATGTCAAGGCGAGGTTGAAATGTTAAGCCTGTAGGTGTGCGTGAGAGTGTAGCTCAAAAGAGATTTGGTTGTATGTAAAGTTATATAAGGATGAATGTAAAGTTCCAAGACCTCAGATGAAAGTTTGGTACTTACAGAGGAACTAGGTCCCTGCTGGATACAGTGTCAACCAGTTCAGGTAGATCCATTAGACTCCCAAAAGTATCTGGGACAAAACCTGACTGATATCCTGAGATTACTGAAAACTCCAGTCCAACTAGAAAGATTCAGGCCATTGCAAAGTCACTCTCCAGTCCGCAAAGTCAAATTCCTGAGCTTCAGGTGCATAAAGTCAAGAGGCAGGGACTGTGTGTGTCTGCAGCTCCTCGTATCTGAAGAACCTTCAGCGTCCTGGGTTTGTGCAGCACGAAACTCCAGTCTGAAAGATGCTCTCCTCCTCATCTGTACATGCTACGCCTGCAAGAGCACAACAACGATAAAAGAAGCATCCTTCCTAACTCCCGTCCACGTGCACTTTTAAAAGTCCAACAACAGCGCAAAACAAAACAAAAAGCTCCTCGACTCTTCCGAGGTGAACCATGCACACCCAGGCGAAGACCTTCTAAAGTGAAACCTTGTTTTTTTTAAAGGACGCACTTGAGCACGGGCTGCGCCGGGTACCTTGCGGCAATGCTGGTTCTTGGATGTTTTGCTCCTCTCTGAGTGGATGCCAGAGCAGATTAACTCGGGCTTCACAACACAAAGAACACGCCTCCACCCTCCTCCTCCTCCTTCCCTTCGCATGCACTCGCTCACACCGCTTCTCGCTCTCAGTACCAAGGACAGCTCCTCCGCAGCGCTGCTATTGTTGGTGGGGCTGTGGTAAAACATGTGTCAGTCATGGCACAGTGGGCGGGGTGGGCACACTGGGTGTGACCTCATTAAACTCAGCCCCTTGGCTTTGCAACTGTGAGCACCACTCCCAGTGTCCTCAACCAGTAAACAACACAGTGAAAAAGCCAACAGCCGAGCCCTAAATTAAGTCGCACTTCAAAGTAAACTGCATCCTTTCATTTATGCATTCATTTTTATGTCTATTTTTAATTCTATAACTATCAGTATTTTATTTCATTCTAGGAAATTGGAAAAACTTGCTTTCTCTGAATCGTTCAGTCAAAAAAGTAGGGGAAAACACAAAATACAGCATAATGAAAAACAAAGCAGAGTTGGTATGTTTGAGATTTGTTTTCATGATTAATGCGCTGAGGACCTGAGAGTGCAGGGGCTTGTTCGAATGGATTATTACTGTCGACACAAAGGGATGAGGGGCAGCGATCTGTTGTTTTGCTCAAGCCCCCCTCTCCCCTCCTTCACTTTCCCCCTCCCTGCCTCCCACAGTTTCTGTGTCTGCGACTGATCTGGCATCCAAAAACTATGTCAGAGGTACAAGTGTGCAAAAACATATCTTACATCAACATTACAGAGCGGAGAGGAGAGGAGGAGCCCATCTGTGGACCCGGGACAATAATTAGGCAAACATCTCCTCAGTTGCTTTGTTTTGCAAACACAAAACGAGATAGTTTATCCAAGACCAGCTTGACCTCTTGAAATGAGCTTTGCATTGAGGTCACAGTTTAGACTCTTAAATGCAGAATCAATCAAATATTTCGGGGGTCTGTGTAAATAATTCACATGCACGTGAAGATGCTCATCACCGTCAAGTGATGGGCTGGTTTTACCAGTCTGCAATGGAAGCGGTGAGGATGCAGCAGGTCAGCGGATGAGAAAAGGCAACAGGATTTCATCAGAAATTCCACTGCAACGTTTTGTTCAACATCTGTGCCTCACCAACCAACCAAAGTGGGCCAGCAGTCTGCTTGATTGGAACCGACAATCTCTCTCACATAAGGATCTTTTAAATGGATAGTTCATCTAAAAATAAAAATTCTGTCACCAGTTACTCATAAAAAAATATGAACAAGCTAATCAAGGTCTTCAGAATAATTATAAAAGCCACAGACAGGTGAGTTTGATCAGAGTTAGAGCTTAACCCTGCAGAGAAGTGGCGTTACCAGTAGCAAATAGGACTCAAATAGGACTCTATAGGAGTGAGTTAAATCCAGTGCCATAGAATTCAAATTATCTTTTAGGTGCCGACAAAACACCCCAGAAACACTTAGCACAAGTGGATTTGAACTCACACCCATCCCCCTGTGAAGGATCACACATCCCGACAAGTGTGAGCTGTTGTAAATCGAGTGATGCAGAGGTGAAAATTAGGGTCTAGGGGTCACATTCCCATCAAACAGGCAGCAGATTAAATCTAGGATTACGCCTCATGAATCCAGTTTGGCCCTCGTCCTGCAGATATATTGCTTACACATGATTTTTTTATCTGGTCTAAGGCAGGACTGCAGATCTTGTTTTCAGTTTAACACAATGACTAAACAACCTCATGACCACCGGGGTTTCATTATCCCTGAAAATGACCCACGCTGCAAAAATGCCTTATTTATTAAAGAGAAAAGACTTTACTATACAGTGAAAAAAACGCACAATTAAAAAGTACAATACTGCCAATTTTAAGTTGTATATTTACGTTTCTGCATGTTTCTGTCCCGTTTTAATTTCTGCAGGAATATTTGCTAAAGTGTGACAAAGAGCTCTTTTTTTAAATAAAAAAAAACACCTCAAGATCAATCCGTATATGCACAAATACGCGCTCTTCACTTCTGGGGATTTTGTAAACAAAACGTGGTTTAGCGCCACAGTAAAAAACATCTTTGAGGTGCTTTAGCGCCACCTGCTGTTAACACTGATCTTCAATAACAAAATGCAGTCGCTGTGAAATACAGTGAAATTTGCAACCAGCAAATACTTTCACCAATGTGTTTTTTTCAAGGTGAAACATTGTAGAATCCAAGTGTACATTTACAATTCAAAGAAGTAGCCAACTATGATATTTTGTAAGCTTGTTCCCACCACAGAATAAAAAAATCCAAAAAGGTAACTGTGATTGTTTATGTCTCACAATTATGTCCCTAATGAGTTGCATTTGCAATTTTATAACAAAAAAAATTGACATTTTTTTCCATTAAATCAAAATTGAGAAGAAAAGCTTTTTTTCCTTATAACTGTGATGTATGAAGTTAAAAATGTGAAATAAAGCCTGAATTGTGAACATTCTGAAAATGCTATTGAATTAACCACTATTATTACTATTAATTATGAGACATTAAATCGCAATTAGACTATATTTTTTATTTCGTGTAGCTCAAACAGTAGAGTGTGGTGCTTGCAACGCCAAGAACATAGGTTCGATTCCCAGGGAAAGCAAAAACTGATTAGAATGTCAATGTGTTTCTTGAATGCAATGCATTGGATAAAAGGATCTGCCAAATGCATGAATGATTCTGTGTAAGATATTATTTGAAATAGGCCTAAACCTGGTATACATGAAAACCAGTAGGAATCAAGGACTGGAACTAACTGTTATATATAAGAATTTCCCTCCTCTGGTCTAAATAAACCTCAGTAACCCATGTGAGGCTTACAGTGATTATTTTGTGTGAAATATAACCCAAAACTTAGTGTATACATGCCTCGGTCGTGCTAAAAATTATTATCTATAGAAAGTTTGAAATGAGAAATTTAATTCAACCATTCAAATAAAAATTATGCATTCCATACGAAACCAATGAGAGAAACAGAGGAAAGATTGAAAGATGAAAAATCTCACTCTACTTGAAATATGTAAAAATTTATTAAAATAATCATTTTTAAAAGTTCATTTTTATTCTATAACTGTTCATAAAAAAGCGGCACAAAATACCCACTGTGGCTTGTGTTTTATTTTCACGAATTAACAAGCATATACTGTGTATATATATATATATACACAGTGGGGATCGAAAGTTTGGGTTTGCCCAAAAGTTTGGTTGCCCAAACTTTTGCAGACGGCATTTTTTTTTCCTGTTATTTTGAAAGTGTAAATGATGGAAATAAAATCTAACTTTTTTTTGGACATATTATACGAATGTCTAATCTGTAATGTAATGCCATTTGGAGATTTTTCCATCTTTTCTTGGCTTCTTTATGCACATTAATACAAATTTGTACCTGGGGTGCCCAAACTTTCGATCCCCACTGTATATATATATATAGTAATACCTCGGTTTACGAGTTTAATTCGTTCCAAGAGCAAGTTCGTAAACCAAAATGCTCGTACACCAAAACAAGTTTCCCCATAAGAATGCACTAAAAATCAATTCATTCGTTCCACACGATCATAAATGCCCATTTTAAATATATTTTTGGTTTTACCCTATTAATTACAGTTAAAATTGTAACCATTAAGATCTCATATAAATACAAATTAATAATTGACGATTAAACTATAAAAATACTTGACAATTTACTCTAATGCACTTCAGGTTTGAGCAGCCTGCATGGAGGAGAGAGAGGAGGGAGGAGGGGTGAGCGGGCAAAGCAAGGATTCAAGTGCAAATGAGTGAATTTATTATAATAGTGCAGAAAACAAACGAAGTGATAATCCAGAGTTGTATCACACATGGGAGCTGCGGCCGCGAACGAACCGCTGGAGCCGCGGCCGCGAATGAACGCGCGCTGGAGCCGCGAACAAAGGACTGGACAAGACAAGAGTGGAGAGAAGTGAACTAAATAGGCAGATGATATGAGAATCGGGTGTGTCTCTCTCTCTCTCTCACACACACACACACACAGGCAAAACTAGGAGACAATAAATTCATGAACTGTGACAGTTACTGCTTAGAGGTACTGTACGTGTATATTTCACTACGTGAACAATAGCGATCACAATTAATTAATGTTACAACAGGAGGTAAAACCGCTGTAAATCACTTATAAAAGTATGCACTGCGGTGAATGATGCAACCAAACCAAGCAACGCTGAGAGAATGAATGAGTTAAGGGGTGATAAAGGGGTTGGAACTGTGTTACTGTGTTATGAGAGGCTGTCATTAGGATATTTCCTGTAAAAATGCGCACGACCATGCTGAGCTTCCACACAAAACATGCGTGTGGGTGTGGGTAATTTTTTTCTCCTACAACAATACAATGCTCGTACACCGATTTGACCCTCCATGCTCGTACACCGATTTGCTCGTATACCAAGTCGCTCGTAAACCGAGTAATCCCTGTATAATACACGGTATACACTGTAATATATATATATATATATATATTGTGTTTGTCAGTAAATGACAAAAAGAAGACATTGCTGTGATGTATCTCTAATGCAAGGGCTGAGGGAAGGACAGCATCTTTCTCTTTTCTGACCAATGTAATAAATCCTCTTTATGTTTTTCCTCTTTTGCAAAGTCGTGAAAACACTATCACATTTGTTCTTTCTCTGGCTATTGGAGTCAGTGGGAACCTAAAGATTATGTCTGCAGGCAGGCATCACCCCAGAAATGTGAAAAGGGACCCGATGCACCGCAGCTTCCGCATTCCACTCCCGGAAACGCGTGAGGAACGCTGTTCCTTTAAAACTGCAGTGAAGGGAACAGTTCACCGTGCAGAAAAGTAGCTGGAGCTTTTGGGATAAAGACATGGCGCAGGACAGGCGCAAACGTCCCTCTCAGAGAGAGACCCGGAGTAACGCCGCAGACCCCGAGAAACTCACTTCTGCCTTATTTATGAAGTTATTTGCTGCTGTTTGCTACGGGCTCGCTTCTTTTTTCATTGTTGTCGTTAACAAGAGTGTTCTTACTAACTACAGGTAGTGAATCGCATTCATTTCATCTTCATTCATGCTTTTTTCCCAAGCACGTTCATATTCAGGATGTGCTTTGTATGGTGATGGATCTGAAAACTTAAACTTTGTCTTTCGCAAGAGTTTTACTCTTGCTCACCTTTGCTATGATATAATATCGCTTGGTCATAACTGTTGTTGCACATCTGCAAACACGTGAATATACCCTGAAATCAGAGAGTCTGTCTGTCTGTCTGATGTGTGTTTACATCTGGAAGACGTATTTTTTTAGATAATTTATGTTTATGAGTGGACGCAAAACTGACATCTTAAAGACGTTTCTCAGATGTTTGTGCACAGCAGATTCTCTCCAGATCTTTAACAGATGTCTTGCAGATGTATTTCTGCACCTGATAAATGACTGTCTTGCTATGTAATCTAATCTTGAGTTTTATTTTTTTATTGTAGTAGTTTAAAACCGATAAATTAGTGAAAAATGTGAACATTCAGATAGATGAACTGTTTTGAGTAAACGAGAGCTCAATATTCCTTTCATTAAGATGTTTGTGCATTGTTATTCTCTCTTTATTTTTTTCAGATTTCCTTCCTCTTTAGCAGTAGGAATTGGTCAGGTAAGAAATGTATTGCTCATTCTGTTACATTTCTGATTTTTTTTTTAATGGCTCTCCATGTTAATTGTGAATCTCACAAACCCATTAGGATTTAATTGCATTGGCCTTTTTATTTTATAAATGCGTACAATTTTAAAGCAATAATTTAATTATTATATGAAGTTATTTTTTAGAAGTATATGAAATGTATAAATTATATTTATGAAATTAAAATACATTTTCATAAAGCTTCTGCTGAGATTGCTAGTCTGTCACACCATAAAAAAGACCCGGCTTAGCAATAAAACACTGCATCAATATTTCATTATTCATCTGCAATCCAAGCCAATCATCAAGTAATGAGTAGAGAATACCAAGCCTCCTTCTGAGCAATCTTTTTATTTCCTTCTTTTAACTGGAGCAAATGTAGCCAAAGTTAGATGTTCATCATGACAGTGGTACTGAAGTCAAAGGTCGTCACAAATTTTTCTTAGTCCATCATTCTTAGTCCCCCAAAGCTTTACAGTCCTAAAGCTCGTCCTGGGTCGAGATTTCATTCATTAACATTGAACAGTTTATATATATATATATATATATGTGTGTGTGGTTTAATATTTCCGATCTCGCTCTTTTACATTGCTTGTTTCTGTGTCCGTTTCGACTGTGCTTTGGTCTGAAGATTCAGTACTATAACAGTGAAAACACCCCTGATAGCACACGTTCATATCAGAGAGTCTGTCTGATGTGCGTTTACATCTGGAAGGCGTATTTTTCTTAGTTCATCTGCAATACGTCTCTGGGACGTTTGCTGTCAGACGTTAAAAAGACATTTAGAAAATGTCTTTAAGATGTTTATGAATGGATGTAAAACTGACATCTTAAAGACTTTTGCAGATGTTTGTGCACAGCAGCTTTCCAGATCTTTAACAGATGTATGTGTTTATCTTACTCTCTACATGCACTAAATGCATGTCTTTCAAAGAGTGAAGTTTTTTTATTTTGACTTCGCGAGGAATGTCAACGGACCCATTTTAGATGTTTAAAATTACAACAACAGTGGTTACACATATGATTACAATGTTTATTTTATTATTATTTTTAAAATCAAAATGATTGCTATGGATAATTCAGTATTTCTGGGTAGGGACATGTCCTTAGTGTCCCTACTAAATTCTACGCCCTTGGTTCAGGTTCAACACTTGGCTTTCATAAAGGTTCGTTCACACACGTAGGCCTACTTACAGCCTGACATGAAGCATTTTGTTAATTAAACCACTTTTTAAATGCATTTAGCGCTCCGATTCCAGCAGCTGATGAAGTTCACTGTATTGTTTGCAGATGTTTGCAACGGTCGTTGTGCTGCGAGCAGCAAAATCCTTAAATGTGATTGATTTCCCAGATTTTGATAGTCATGTGCCTCATAAGGTAGGTCTGAAAACACCCAAAGACAAACCATACTTCAGTTTTCCCAACGAGAGTTCAGTTCTCACAGTCTTTACTGTGTAGGTATTACCACTTCCTTTCCTGTATGTGGGAAATCAGTTAACAGGCCTGTTCGGAACAAAACAACTGAAGTAAGTGTGTAATATTGATTGGGATATAATAGAAAATAAAGATGTTTGTAACTTTCATGCACAGCTGTTATTATATACTGAATGTACTCTAATATAACATGTTGTATGATCTCTCTTTCAGTCTGCCTATGTTTACTGTGCTCAGACGATTCTCCATTTTATTCACAATGCTGTTTGAGGGATACCTCCTAAAGTACGTCTATACGGTATGCTCAGTGTTTGCAGCAGACGTTGTGTGAGATGTGAGATTTACACTCGCATTTGTTGTTTTCTGTTTGTAGAAAGACATTTTCCTGGTCCATAAAGGCAACCGTATTCACCATGATCCTCGGAGCTTTTATTGCTGCAAGGTAAGAAAAAACTCCATTAAAACGGTTTTATTTGTGGTTTAATTCCTAAGCCTCGGTTTCTTTCCAACTGTTTATAATGTAATTGTAACCCTGCAGTGCTTTCGAAGTGTATCTGAACAGTCGTAACTAGCTTTTTACTTCATAATTTTGGGAATCTTGCCTTTATTTGACTCTCAGTACAGATTTATCTTTTGACCTCCATGGATATGTGTTCATTACACTTAACAACATTCTGACTGCTGCCAATGGGGCTTATATGAAACAAAAACTGGACTCCAAGGTAATTTAACCCTTCAGCCTAATCCACACAAGTGCACCTGATCTCTCGTTTTCGCATGGCCAATTTTTTTCAGCATGAGCCGTTTTGCAAACAATTCAAATCCAATCAATTGTTCCGGATTTGAGTTTGTATAAATGTGTTCAGACTGTGATGCACAACAGTTGAATGGGGAATAAAATTAGGTAAATTAGGACACGTTTTGCCAGTGATGTGACTCAGATCATGCTTTCAGGCGCTCCGCCAAATAGTCGGTCTTTAAAATGTTTTTTTTAATTTTTTTATCATCACAGATATTTTATTTTGTCATTGTTATTTTAGTGTAATAAATATGATTTTTGGCCCCTGCACCAGGTGCTAACCAAGACCTGCTGTCCAGTCAACTCTCGTTTAGTTCAACATTTACTAAAAATTCATTTTTAATTTTTCTTTTATTTAATCAAATTATTTTTTCCTCCTCCTTGCATTTCAGGAACTTGGAAAATATGGGCTGCTTTATTACAATGCTTTATTCATGATTATTCCCACTGTGATTTTTGCGTACTTCACTGGAGACATTCAGAAAGTAAGAGTTTTAATCAATAAAAATATTTATTGCATTTTATGTTTTGAGAAATGAAGGATCTAAATTCGGCTTGACTTTGTAAGAAAATGTGCATAAATATGAGCTCTCTGATGATTTTCCAGACTCTGGAGTTTGATGGTTGGACCGACAGCCTCTTTGTGGTTCAGTTCGTGTTATCATGTGTCATGGGGTAGGTTTGACATTTCCAGTCTTTTTCTTTACTTAAAAGTTTAATAAATGTATGTTAAAATATTTTTTTTTCATTGACTACTTGGCATATTCATGGGTTTATCTCCCCCAAAAGTGTACGCAACCCCGTTGAGTCACTCAAATATGTCAATTCCTTTGCAGTTCAGCCTTATTATAAGCGAGACGCATTGATTCACTCTGCAGTGTTAACCTACTCAATTGATTGCACAATATATATGTTTATTCCTAATATGTTGGACCTTCTATTTAAAGTAGACTACTTCTACCTGTTGAGACGAGTCTTAACAAGCACCCTCTAATGCTTAATGTTAATCTTAAGAGTTGTGGAGGGTCAATGTGTGAAAGTGGCTGTATTTTTGTAATTCCACTAGTCACAAAAATGACATACTTCATCTTTAAACTGTGTGTTTGTATTTTTTTTAAGTCACTTTGGCCTGGTTTCACAGACAGTGCTTAGATTAGGCTTTAGTTAAATTAGGACATTTCATCCTTCCCTCGGGTCATTTTGACCCGAAATTGATTTGTTAAAGAAAATAAATTGAGTGTTCATCGGAGTGGTCCAAGACTTTTGTTACACTTGAAACAGGAATAAACCAAAAAATTGACTGGATTCGAGGAGTTTGTGGTTGAAATGAAACCTTCCGTCGCCGGTCAGTTCGAATTGCAAGTGCGAGGAACATAGAAAAATCTAAAAAATGCTCAATTCAAACTATTCAAACAAATGCTAAAACCTTACCCAATAAAAGTATTGTATAATGTCTTCATGTGTATCTGAAGGCATACCAAAGAGATAAACTCGAGAACTGATTTTAGGATCCAGGAGAACAACCGTTACCGGTAATCTGCTCCATATATAGAGCTATAAGTCCATCTAGTGGCAAGAGTCATGAAATGTCATGGTCTATCTTTTATTTTCTATGTCTCATGAGGTGATGCACCTCTCATAAATTAAATTCTAAAAATAATTAAAATAATAATAATTAAAATAATTCTTAAATTCTACTATTTACTGATAAAATCTAGTAATTTAAAGAAAAAGAAAATTGCATTCAGAAGAGAAAATATAAAAATGAAATGATTAAAAAAATATAATTCTAGGACTTCGGGTCATTTTGGCCCGCAAGAGAAGGATTTGTTATAGGATGCTTGGAAAGGACGAAGGTTAAATATATTTTATATCCATGCCCTCTAAAAAAAGTATCACTGATGTACATCTTGAGGCAAAACAACGCCACTGACATATTTTAATATATATCAGTGCAAGTTGCTTTCAGTTAAAACAGCTCAGACATGCCTTTTATTCTGGAACTGAATCTATCCCTGTCTGTGAAACCAGGGGTTTAAGGTGAAGTGTGTAACTTTTTACATGTTAAAATGTATAATCTTATTTGTTGATAGTAATGTCATTGGTTGTTTTGGCAGGTTTATACTCATGTACTCAATTATGTTATGCACCCATCATAACTCTGCTTTGACGACTACAATCGTTGGCTGTATCAAGGTTGGTAATTAACAGTGTCTTGGCGATTGAGAAGTAACTAAATATATAAGTTTACTGTGTTTCCTTTAACCAACCCTACAGAATATCTTAGTGACATACATCGGGATGGTGTTTGGTGGAGATTACATCTTTACTTGGGTTAACTTTATCGGCCTAAACATCAGGTAAACGGGTCCATTGTAACATGACCGTGAAGAAACTTAGCCACAGATTAATGAGACTTTCTCAGGAAAAGACCAAAATAAACTACAAAATGTGATGTCTTTTGATCAAGGTGCAGGAATATTGACAAATACTGAATTTTTAAGATGTTAAAAAGTGAATAACATCCAAATGTATGCAAAAGTTTCCCTTTAATGTATTTTTCTTACCTTTCACCCCCACAATAGCATTGCTGGCAGTCTTGTGTACTCGCACATCACATTCACGAAGGAACAAAAAAGTAAGTACAGGACAAATGTGTCTCTGTGTGGGAATTCAGGATCTGTTCAAATCCACTGGTTTCATTTTGTTTAACACTATTGAATAAGAATAAGTGTATTTGAGATGATGCGTAAAATGTTTTTTTTTTAATAGAAACGAGTTGATGGAAGAAGAATAAATTGGCGCAATAGGAGAACGTTGGTAATACTCGTGGGAGTCAAGAATAGTCTCATTTCCCAGCAACTATGGGGCTTTTCTTTAACCAGTTCCTGACGTGCTGAACTTTTTTGTTCTTTTTAAACATTGAATAATGTTGATTTTTATTTAAAAAGAAACACAAGATGGATTGTTTGAATTATCTAAATCATGCACAGTATTTTTATAGTTTTTGTAATTTATAAATGGTTTAATGATATTTGAAAGGACGAATGTTTAAAAAATTATTTTATTTTTAGATTTTAGATGGATGACAAATGGCCTTTGCCTTGATATGAAATCAACATATCTTTTTTTTTTCTCAGTGAATTGTAAATGTCTCAACTTTAGTTCATTAATTTTAAGCAATAAAAATAAACTATTTTCTGTATTGAATTGAGGGATGAATCAAAATTATTTGATATATTTGCAACTATTCTGTGTGAACTGGTAATGACACTATTTGATATCATTTGAAATGTCACTGGTACAATGATATCATATATATATATTTGAGATCTTTTATAAATTCAAATCAGATTTTGTTTGTTCTAATTTGATTATAACCAAACTGAAAAAAGGGTAAAAAAGTTACAAATTAAAGACAGGAGACACAGGAAACTTTCTGCAACCCTACTGAAATCGGCTTTACATTCTGATACAGTATTTTCATTGCCAAGTAAATTCATGATAACATTTATCAGACATATGGCAGTGGATCAACTTAAGTCTATTAATGGATTTAAATAAACACCTGCACTATTCCAGAAAAAACATAATATTCTTCATCGGCAATGAACTAGTGTGGATTCCAAAATATTGCTATTTAAGATGTATTTAATGCATAAGTTCTGATCAGAATGAGTGTATACATCCCACTCTAGACCATTTCAAATAAGATTAATGCTACAGTCACATACATGAAGCTAAGAACTCTTCAAACGCTGACAAACAACACAAACGACAATAAATAAGCCAATGAAGACGACCAGAGGAAATATAGCACCGTGAATTACTCAGTGTGAATGCACAAGTGATGAGAATGAATCCCAGGGCATGTTTCTAAAGGAGTACCGGAGTTCAAAATACTCAAATATTACTCTTAAACTGTGGTTGTGGCCAAAAGATCATTTCCATGTTTCATTGTACTAAAAACATGGCTCTAGGGAAGTACAACTGACCCACAAAGTAAACCGTTAAAAACAAGAAAGAAAAAAAGAGACAACATTTTTTTTGGTCAAAGACATTCCATAAATTAAGAAAACGGTAACTATTAATTTTGCAAAATGAACTGTACGGTGAAACATACTTAAATTTAGATTATATTCGTTGTTTTGGCTCCAAACCTTAAAATCATCCAGTTTTGTTAATTGCAAGAATTTGAGATCACAAAAACAGCTTCTGAATGTCGTGTACAAAATACTCAGTCAAGAAAAACGTATTTGCAGACTGAATAACAAAACAACATGTGCCAGAAATCTGTGCAAACCTACACATCATACCACAAGAGCCTCTTTTATCATCAAAATCAATGGGAAAAGCCCACAGGAACTGTCAATCACAGTCAAAATCAATTTTAAAGGAAATGAAGCCCATTTTAGGACTTTAACATTTTTGTGCCACATTTTACCTCGATATTATTACACTGTGAAAATATGTACATAGAAAAGTATTTTTATATCAAGGTAGTATTTTGTTTTCTCTTCACTTGTCTATTTATGACAGTTGTAGTTTTGAATCAATCATTGTGTCCAGACGGGATGATCATTTCATTTGTTTTACAGTGAGAAATGAAAGAGAATGACAAAAAAGGCATTCCTTTAGGTATAATGGTCCCAAAAATAGGCTTCATTTTCTTTACATTATTAAAATGAAGAACAAAAACAAAAAAACCTGTACGCTTTACAAAAACAAAGCTGAGGAGGAGTGATTCCATTGGCTTATTTATTTGTACTACGTCTGTCGGGAGTTCGCCGTACGGCTCCACTAACACAAACAAGCTGAGTAGTGAACCATTAGTATATAATGTAAACCAAAACACAGCTTGATTGGCCTGGAGACACAGACCACGCCCAGAACACAAGAGGCCACGCCCACAGCATTCATCCTCATGTTTTACATAAAATGGCTTATACAGCATATTCACCCACTGTCAAAATGTCTCAATAAAAAATATAAATATCTTGTTGGTAAAAAAATATCAGACAAATTCCGTTACATATAGAATATACATTTCTCTGTAAAATGGTTTCATGAAAAAGGCGCATTGATCAGCTGTAGTTGGGTTTGGAGAGTGGTGTTTTTGGAGCAGCTCAGCTTTGGGTTGAGGGTGGATGGGGTGAGAGGTGTCACAATGTTGTCCCATCTCCCCGGTTTTTGCCTGACCTTTGGTCTTTCTCAGTCTTCTTTTACCCTGGAAGGGTCCGGCTCAACCTGGGCCAGTGACTCGGATTCTGTCCGGCACTTTTTTGTTGGCCTGTCTAGACTCTCGCAGTCAAGTTGGTGATTTCTGTCCGAGCTGTGAGTGTCTGTAAGTTTACAGCCGTTGGAGTCCAAATGATCTGTGAGTAGACTGTGTTTAGATGCTCCGTTAGACTGGACAGACTCGCTCTTCACCTCGTTCGCGCTACTCGACATCTGTGTGGCGACTGCACTGCAACCGTGATTGAGGAGTCCTGAATTGGGAACCAGAGAACTGTAACAATTCAACGGCTCAAACACACCACAAACAACATTAACCCAACCTAATTTCTACAAAACATCCTGAAAGATGCACAAAAACATTCCCATATAGTGTGAAAAACAAAGCAGTGTACCGTTGTGGCCGCTAGACTCCTCTCGCTCTGATTGGCTGGTGCTGCTGCTGGAGGTGGCAGGAAGAGGCGTGGCTGCTCGACTGGAGGCAGTGCTTTCCGTTTCATCCAGAAGTCTGTCCATGTAATCCCTACACAAATTAAACCCAAATATATGACAAATCCAATATAGTAATACCTCGGTTTACGAGTGACTTAGTATACGAGCATGGAAAGTCAAATCGGTGTATGAGCATTGAATCGGTGTGCGAGAAAAATATTCCCTCATCCACGTGCATTTTTGTGTGGAAAAGTCCTAATGCTCAGCATCCTCAAAGATAAAGTGCGTTACAGTAAATTGCCAAGTATTTTTAGAGTTTAATTGTCAATTATTAAATAGTATTTATATGAGATCTTAATGGTTATAATTTTAACTGTCATTAATAGGGTAAAACCCCCCCAAATGGGTCTGAGAGTTACAGAATTTCAATTCTCTTTATGTATGTGCTGTATATATTGCAGAATTGACAATAAAGCTGACTTTGACTTTTGACTTTGACAAATATTTCATGTAGTCATGTGGAACGAATCGAGGGATTTTTAGTGCATTCTTAAGGGGAAAATTGTTTTGGTGTACGAGAAATTTGAGTTACGAGCTCTTGGAACGAATTAAACTCGTAAACCGAGGTATTACTGTATATAAAATCCAAATACATTAACATGCCAAATCCAAATGCGTACAGAAGTCAGCGAACACATGAAGTGAACGTGCGTCGGCGTCAGTTCGAGTGCTCGTATCTCGAATATTTACTCGTATCTAGGAGCAAAAATCTGCACGAAGGCTTGCTCGTATCTTGGGATACTCGCATGTCGAGACGCTCGTATCTCGGGTTATTACTGTAGGCTCTAGTTAGACAGATAGATAATCAAGAGCTAGATTATGCAAGTGTTTATACACCCATCCTAAACTGAACTGGCAAGCAACGTATAGCTCGCAGAATGGGAGTGACATGGTCAAACTTTGAGAAACCTGTCAGCAGCGTTTTGATCCAGTTACGACCTGGAACTTGAGATGCCGCAGTGCAAAGAGTTGCAATTATCCAGCAGAGAGGTTATAAAAGCATGACTAACTCTCTCAAGAGGTTTTCCTTATTGAAGACAGTAGGTGAAGCTGAATAAAGCTTGAGGCAACAACAGAGAAAATGTGTTCAGTACTCAGTGTTCAAACACCAAGGTTCAGTACTCTTTGGGAATTGTCCTCTGTATTTAATCCAAGTTAATGCACACACATTAGGAGTAGTGAGCGCGCGCGCGCACACACACACACACCGCAAACCCAGCACAGCATTTCTGTGGGGAGCAGCGGGGAATTAGGTGCCTTTGCTCAAGGGCACCTCCGTTTTTGAGAATCAAATCTGCAACCTGGATTAGCAGTCTGACTCTCTAACCATTAGGTCACGACTGACACATCCACTAAAAACTATAACGTCGCCTTGGATTCATTTAAAGACAGAAAGTAATTAACTAACCAAAGCTTTACCGCATCCAGACAAACTAATAAAGATTGTATTGCCCAAGGTGTTGTTTCCTTTTAAGCAGATAAACGAAGGTGTGTCATCCGCATAGAAGTGGAAAGATACCGAAAAGAGAGAAGAGCGATGGTGCCAGAAGAGAGTACTAAAAGAGTCCAGAGTTAAGGTCCTATCCTGTTCTGTCTGATAAATAAGATTTAAAACATTTAAAATCACAACCTTTTTGCCCCATTTAGTAACAGATAAAAGTAACTTGTGATCACCGATCAAAACTAAAAGAACTACAATCACAGAATCACCAGCCAATAAAACATAATTTAGTGCATAAAGAGACATGATTGTCTTTACATAAGATATGATTGTTGTTTAAAAAAAGACTGAAGTTGAAAACTCAACCTTTTCCAATATATTAGAGTTAAAAGGAATGACGTTATTTTAAAAAGTTGCGTCTAAAAAAGGCTTCTTGAGTAAATGAGTAACAGTGGCCAATTGTGGGCATGCAGGGACAGAACCGGTTGGTAAACATTTGCTCAGGAAGGATAACAGACCTGGCCAACAAAATCTAAGAACGATTTAAATTACCAGGGTGCATCACATCACAAGGGAAAGCGAGGCAAACATTTCTTTAAGGGATTGTAGGGAAACGGGATCAAAAACCTTCCAGGACGCTAATGACTACCTGAGATTTGAACACCACCATTTAAATCAGAACTCAAGAACCTTTCACAAAGTGCCTTTGAAGGACTAGGGGTGTTATTAACAGCTGGATTTAAAATAGAATTAATAACTGAAAACAAAACCTTAGGGCTATGGTGATTGTTTAAGATTCAATTAGAAAAATAGAAGATCATATAGGCCTGGTTTCACAGACAGGGCTTGGATTAACCCAGGATTAGGCCTTAGTTCAATTAGGGCATTTAAGTAGCTTTTGTGCCCTATAACTAAAAATAATCCTGATGCGCATCTTGAGACAATGGCACTGGGATATTTTAAGATGAGTTGCTTTCAGTTAAAACAGCTCAAACATGCGTTTTAGTCTGAGACTCTGTAGCTTAAGCCTTGTCTGTGACGTTTGTCCTTTTCCTTTTTCGCACTCGTCTTAAAGCAACTGTACAGTTCTGGGTTTTGGTTTAAACCGTCTAAGAGGAGCAGTTACATTTAAACACCCAACATGTGTCATTTAGCAGCTTGATATGTTAGTCGACATCCAGGTCGGAAAGCGACAATTCCAGAGACGGTTGCACACTCAGTTCATTCAAAAGCTGGTTAAAATTCATGAGTCGAATAATACCAAGACTGTTTTTTAGAAAGACAGAAAAGAGCATTGTATCAGATCCAGATCAGAAATAGAAAACCCATGGATGAGCACCAGGTCCAGAGTGTGTCCACGGAAATGTTAAGGGCCCTGTTAAGATAAATGACTACATCTGAAACCCTCATTGCTATACCATCCGCTATTGTACGAGAGTTTAGTTTTAATGTTTTGAAAACATTATTCATATGAAATGCTTATTTACAGACAAAGCATTATGAAATGACTTACACTTTGTGATGTGACAGCTATCAGACTGATGCAAAAGGTTCTATATGGACCGTGCATGAAATTGCGCCTCATTTACAAAACAATCCACAGTGAAATGATCCAATCAAACATATAGTCGTCAGACGCAATCGCAAAAATAAACAAATCACTTGTTCCCTAACTCCAAAATATCACATCATTTCCTCATCCATTAGTCCTGTTGTGAGGAGCAGCTCAAGCATGTGGAGAACATCAGAACTAATATCAGGCTTCTGTCTACTGTCCCCATCCTGTTTAGTGAGCATCATTCATTAGAATGATTGTCACATGTCGTGTCACTTGTGTCCGGTGTAAAGAAGGTGTCGTTTTTAACATCCAAGAACAGCACAACATCTGATAAAGGTTGTTTACAATGGTCTTTTGGAATGCTCCGAAAGTGGCGGCAGAGGAGGAGGAGGACAAACGGCAGACAACGTACGTACGTACATACACTTAACTTTACGAAAACACATAAAAAATTTAAAGTTTCGGGTGCGGAGTGGCTGAGCTAAAGCACACCAGCAGGTACGTATAGAAGATGCATGATACATAGTTCCTATAGTTTGGAATGTGGGCGGAGTCAACCTCCAGGCGTCACGCTATAGGGCAAGCTCAGAGCTTGAAGGCTTCCTACCATGCGTAACGCCGTAACAGGTCATAATCAAATCATAAGTAGAAATGGCATCAAAGTCGGGAAAGTACAATGATGGGTTAGAGAAAGTAGTACCCGAAAGATACGAGGATATGGTAAGCCTAATCGGGGCATTGATCCGTTCGAAACTGGCAAAGGAAAATTGACGAGTAACGTCCAATGCCTCCCGGACATTGACTACATAGACATTTTAAATTATTTAGTAAACACGAAAACTGCTTACATTTTAGAGGATTTGAAAAGTTACAAATCTCTTGACCGTTACAACCAGTTTGTCAATGGTTGGGTTAAAGATGTCCTTGCCGTGGAAGTGAGAAACAACGTGTTGGTTATCGCAACGGTAAGTTGAGATTCATTACCTTTGTCTAAACCAGAGGTTTTCAAAGTCTGAGACAGTGGGCCTCCCTTTTTGACACAACTCACCCAATGCCGCCTCCCCTCCACAAAAAACGCAACGCGATGGGTTGGGGGGGGGGGGGGGGGGGGGGGGGGGGGGGGGGTGTGTGGACGGGGGGTGGTGGACGCGCTGCGCGATCGTTGACGGGGGGTCGACGAGATGCGCGATCATTGACGGGGGGTTAAACGTCTCGCTTGCAGCCGCGACAGAATGACATCACAGGGAAATGTAAAATGAAGGAGGTTTAATACAAGTTCGGCAAGTTATTATTAGACTCATTTTTTTACAACTCTCCGCGCCTCCCCTGGCATGCTCTGGCGCCCCCCAGTGGAGGCGCGCCCCACACTTTGAAAACCCCTGATCTAAACCATTTCATATAGACTGTATGTCAGATAAAAGGGGCTTTTTATTTAACCATTAAAACACTTCTTTCTTATGAAGATGTTGCAAAAGTATTGATATGCATGCATTTCATTTTAAAATGCTTAAAATAACAGATATTCACTGGAATTTTAGGTACGACACTCACAGAGCATGAAAACCCACCGAAACGGGCATTGTTGAAGCAGCCCATGGTGATCGTAAAATACTATAATTTACAATCAATAAAAAACATTGTGACTAGATATTCAACATATTGTGGTGTTGTTTTTTGTGTTTTATTTTTACTAATTATAAACGTGGTTGTATATTTGAGTGTTTCAGTGTTTAATACCGGAGAAAAGTTGTTGATAAGAACTGAAGTTCACGTGCACTTTAAGATAAACCGAAAACAACTTACGACGACTGTTTCATTAACTGTACGAAATATCTGATATCTATTCTAATAGTACTGCTGTTAATAATAAGTATGAAGTGATCTGAGCAGATTTTCTAATGCTTCGACTGCAGATCTTTTCTGTTTGCTAACCATGTCCGTTGTCGCTCTTCACTTAACGTCTTCGTTTGCTCTACTCACAATAGGTCTCGTGTAAAAACTAGATTGTAATTGTCTGCACGGTTTGTACAATCTTTAACCGAGATTACCCATTGTGCGCCTGCAAATTGTATTCAAGCGAAACACGCGTTGCCCCACAGCATGGGTGAATACCGTACAGTGACGTATGTGATGACGTCATATGGGAACTATGTATTGCCGTCGTGCGAGCGACATTCAAAAATCGAAATGTGAACTTAAACAAAAAAAAGTTCATAAATCTATGGGTGTGGGTTATATAAAGGTACGGGTTATGCCAATGATTTTTTACTCAAAATCCCAAAAAGCCGCGGGCTATATGAGGGGGCAGATTATCTGCGTCTGCGGGTTATATGCGGGAAAATACGATAGTCTCTCATCATGGACTATAAAGGGCACAATAGGATTAGAAACTCAACTTTTGCGCTCCGTTTCCTAACAGTTAAAATGACAAGTAAATGCATACTATAAGAGCACTGTTTGATTATACCATCTTGATGCTCTAAATCGATCGGGTGAACGCACATTTTAAACAGCTCATTGTACACGTAAGTTAAATGCTGTTAAAAAAAACAAACGTGGTGTAACACACACACAGACAGTAGCTCACGTGCACAGAAACATTTAGTATCTCAACACTGTTCTGTGATTTATCAATAAATTAGCGTAGAAACTTAAAAGTTCTAGCATGTACTTCTTAACTAAAACCCACAGCGAGGTAGAATTCATTCACACGCAATTCTCACATTCTCCCACTAATGCATTCAATATAACGACCCAAAGGCAATAGAACTGATAAAAATAAGCTACTATGTAGGAGCAATAGCCTTGTGGGCAGCGCTGTGTCGTATGCCATAGCTGTGCACAAGGCCATCGGTGTTCGTGTCTCAGCTCGAGGTTCAAGTTTATTTGTTCATTGTTGACGTCAGCAACAAGTCGAAAACTTTCATCACATAAATGACTGCAAAAAAAGTCGTACCACCCATAATATGTACAACTCTGTACACATACAGTACTGTGCAAAAGCAGTTATTATCTGCTCCCCAAAATATAGTCGTAAGCCAGTTATTTCTATCTTTTGCAGTAAGGGTGTAGAAGGAAATATCAGTTTGCATTTCAAAGCATCCCTTTAGTATTCAGAAAGAGTCTGACAACCATCAAGTCCGTCTGTGACTACATGAAGAAACTGAGACAGACTCAATCCAGATGAACTGTATCTTTTGAAGATATGAAAATGAAATAGTGACTAATTATTGTTGTGCATCAGTCCAGCCTACTAAAATGGTCAAAAACATCTTTTGCTACTGCATTGAGACTGGCGAAATGTGTTAGAGATACTTACGTTACTCCTGGGTGAAGGTTGTATTTCCTTTTTCCAAGCCTAGTTTGTTGCGCAAAGAAATCATACCGCTCCGACTTCTTCCACATGTAATAAAAAGCCACACAATCTCCAACAGACCGAGTTCTGACCTGAAATCGGATAAAGTTTGCCAAACACTAAATAAGGCTTGAATTGCCACATCTAGTGGTCTATATAGTTATTTAGCAGAGAAAACGGCAAGACACATTGAAGAGCTGCGTTTTGTTTTTTACATTTATACCATTTAAAAGTGAATCCTGCAATTCGAAGGTTTGACATTCATCAAACGCAAATGAAGTGAATTAACGATTAGATTAAACATGATGTCATTATGCATGCCATAAAATAAGCACTACCTTGTTGGCCTGGATAAAATGAAAGTCTTTTCCATAAGCCTTTAATCCTTGTTCAAAATTCCTGCATTCTTCTTCCGTCCAGACAGATAGTTCTTCTGCGTATATAACAAAAGCAAAAAAATAAAGAATACATCTACTATTAAACGTTAACCTTTTAATTGTGTTTTTGTATAGAACATATTCAGTTTCTTTAAAAAGAAAACACATATTTGGCTGTTGTGTAATTATTACATTCAGCAATTTGTGTGCATTTCAATATCAGTTCTGAATGTTCTGATCAGGTTTCTTAAAAAGTTAGTGATTACAGAATTAAAATAAAAAAGAACATAAAACATTAGAGCTTAAACAAATTTCATTTTTTTGCCTGACAGTCCTTGTAACTTACACCTTTCAACAGATTTCCACAATTAATCAAGATTTACAAATTTTCTAAAATAACTAATATTAATCCTGTGTTTGTGGAGAATGAGCGGTATATATTCATTGCAGAGTCCATATTGACAGATACACTGGCATTAAAGAAGCCCTGAAAGTAAAGTTTTGTTTTAAATCAGAAATCACTTTTTAGAGCCACAACGGTTAAGCAGGAGAAACACATTCAGTGTGAAAGCACAACTCCAGTCTGTTGTAACGCATGATGAAAGACGATGAAGGCAACTGTAACAACTGTAAGGCTCACCTCTGGCTGCTTTCACGTTAAACCTTAATCTTCGTAAAGCTTCATCTGTATCAAAATTACATTTCACCAGCTCATATAACGCCTGAGGGGAGAAAACACTATTTGTATTGTGTATAAAGTCACAGTTCAGCATTTTATTATAAATGAAATAATTATATTATAATTATTATTAAACCACAGAGGCGGTTGTTAGTACCTGCTCATTATCTTTAATGTGGGATCCTTCTGGAATGGCGTCTACGCCCGTCTCCTCTCCCGTCCGTCGACAGGCTTCTGTGAGAAACTCAACCACGGTCTTCTCAGGAAGGATTTCAGGATTCCACAGCAGCTGGTCATCATTTTCATAAACTGTGAGTGAAAAATTCAAAAGTCAATATTGATGCCTCCAAAAGTGCAAACCATTTCCAATTGTCTTGAAATAAAAAATAACGTAGAGTTAAAAAAAAAAAAAATATATATATATATATATATATACACACACACACTTCAGTTCTCATTTCATTGGTCTGTCTTTGAATGCAAGTCGCTTGGGTAAAAGCATCTGCCAAATGCGTAAATGTCTACATCCTCGATTCTGATTGGCTACATTATATTAAGCTGTAAGGTAGTTCACATGCACATCTTTCTCTCTCGATGGCTCAATTCATTCACATAAATGACAGACTTCAATTCACACTGACAACTCTTTGTTGTGGTGTTGTATAATCCTACCAAACCAACATTTCAATTGATCAGCATGCGTCAAATCTACCTTTCTCGCTCTCTTTGTATTTGCACAGTCCAGACGGTGTGTCTGCCTGATACATGGAACCAACCATGATTTCCTGTTAAGAACATATACACTTGTCAACCATTACAGACACAAGCCATAAAGAAAAATATGATAACGAAAGACTGCTTACTTTCTTCCAGTCTTCAGATGGAATATAGTCGTCATCCTCCTCCGACTCTTCATCTACTTCATTATCTAAAAGCGTTATATAAAAACAGTCCTTAAAAAAATCTTTAAAGACTATATTGCGAAACATCAAATCGAATGCAGTGAGCAGTATCAGGTCTCTTACTCTGAAAGTATCCGCGGTTCTGTGATCGTATTAGTTCAGCTGTGTTACAAGTTTTCACTACACACGCTCGACTCTCAGCGCAGTGGCTCTCATTCACCATTCTTGTGGATAGCTTTGCTCCGTCCTCCTGAATAAAACACAATAAAGAAAAAATAAGTACATAAATGAAAATTTCTTGCTACTACTCACATTTTGTCAAATATTTTTGAAAACTATTAAAAAACAAAAAATGCATCTGGTATATTAAGTGTTCTTAATTAAGATCATTTTCGGCCAAAATTTCAGTGCATCCCTAAATTAGTCTGACTAAATTAATTTACCAGTGCTGATGCCACTTTCACCCTGCGGTTGCTAATCTCGAGATGAACCGATGATAAATAAAATGCAGCCCATATCTAGAGACACAATTATGTGGCCAAGTATAAATGGAACTGTTTTAACAAATCAGATGGATATCCTAGTATTATGTTTTTCAGACTTAGAAATCACGTCTCCATGTTTTCCAGGACAGTATGAACCCAATTAGATTTAAATTTGAGTTTTTTTTGTTGCTACATATGCATCCTGAGATCAACAAACAGCTTTGATCTTTATCCGTTCTCTTTCTCTCCTTGCTGTTTATATTGGTCAATATAACTTAATCATCACAATTTATCTGATATTATCTAATGTTGTCTGTCACATTAATTGACATTGCTAGCTTTAGATTGCTATCGCTAGCCTGTTAACCTGCCATCCGTGCTTGCCGCCTTTTTTCTCTCATGAGATTTTTTATGAGTACAAACAACTGTGGTGAGTCAGATCAGACAACAAACACAGTGAGTCATGTCATCTTCTCCTGTTATTGCCACTTGCACTGTCTGCCACATGTATAGTATAGCCTTCTCTGCCAGCGGCAAGGAGTAATGGGCAAATGCACATGTGATAAAAGCAGGGAGATTGAGAGAGAAGATTTCCAAATTAGAGACACACATTTAAACTTTAATTGAGGATAGTAAGATTGCAAGGGCTTTATATACTGCTTTGGATGCAACTAGCTTAGCAAACCATGTACATTGTTCGATTCCGATTGTAGAGTGACTGGGTGATTATGAGACGGCATAATCATGGGTCAAAGCGCCGCTGTTCCGTTCCAATCAGAACATCAAACAGGTTCTCCCCACTCAGTGAAGCACCCACTGAGAAACCTGTTGATAGTGCCATAGTCATTGGCGATTCTATTACTCAGAATGTGAAAATAGAGACTCCAATCACCATAGTCACATGTTTGCCAGGAGCCGGAGTGCCTGACAAAACTAATTTAAAAGTGATGGCTAATGCTATTTGTAAATTCTCTAAGATAATTTTTTATGCTGGCACTAATGATTTGTGCTGGCTACTC
The DNA here is from genome assembly GCA_037043235.1 of Rhodeus uyekii. Taxonomy (NCBI): domain Eukaryota; kingdom Metazoa; phylum Chordata; class Actinopteri; order Cypriniformes; family Acheilognathidae; genus Rhodeus; species Rhodeus uyekii. The sequence goes on along the minus strand of JAWRVZ010000184.1, from coordinate 793,741 downwards.
TATATAGGCCACCAGGGCACCATATAGACTTTATCAAAGAATTAGCTGATTTTCTATCAGAGAATACTGACTGCAGATAAACTCCTACATGAGTCAGGACCAACTCATTGTCGTAATCATACCTTAGATCATATATTGTCACATGGAATCAATGCTGATGCCGTTGAAATTCTGCAGCAGAGCGATGACATCTCAGATCATTATCTAGTCTTGAGTTTACTCCCTTTAGACAAAGCTGCAAAACCAATTCCTTGTTAGAATTATAGTAACACCATCACTTCTAACGATAAAAGTAAAAATATTCTTCCTGATCAGTTTCATCTCCACAGCATCTTAGATTCTTAGAGGAAGTTCTTAGGGCCTGAGTACCTAAGCCCTCAAGAGAGCAGCCAGAAAAATGGAGCACACCTTGAAAAAAAAAATTAGAGGTTTTTCGCATTTCGTGGAAAGACAGCACTATTGCGCACAGAAAGGCCTTAAAAACACCTAGATCTGCTTGATCTTGCAAGAATGATAATATTAGAGAGAAAATAACCATGCAGTCATCTACTACAGAATCAGACTTTGCATTGTAGTGTCCCTGAGGAAAAATTCCATTCACTTACAGCTATAGGAGAGAAAGAATCCTCTGACCATCAACAGTGCGACCGTGGAAAGGGTGAGGAGCACCAAATTTCTGGGTATACTATACATATCTCAGAAGACCTCTCCTGGTCTGCCAACACCACAGCACTGACCAAGAAAGCACAGCAGCGACTCTACTTTCTCCGTAAACTGAGAAGAGCCGGAGCCCCAGCCCCAGCCCCCGTCATGCGCACCTTCTACAGCTGCCATCAAGGAGGAGACTACGAAGTGTCCAGGCAAGGACCAGCAGACTGAAGGACAGCTTCATACTCCAAGTTTTCAGGGCATTGAACTCCCTCCCGACTCTGCCCCCTCTCCCCTCTTCTGCCCCACGCACCTGACCTCTGAACCCCCCCTACAGTTCACCACCATATTCATCTACCTCATATATATATGTATATGTGTATGTCTCCTCACACACAGGCTATTGCATTTACTCTTAGAATTTATATCGGCACCAACTATAATTGCATTTGCATTATGACTACTATTGTTTGCACTATCTACCATCACCACTTTATTTCCATAATCCACTTTATTCTATTTTTTTGTTGTTTTGTTTTTTGTCAAACTTAACACTTAAAATTCTTCAATTGTATTGATTCGCCTGCTCTTTTAGAGCTGCTGTTCAGCCAAAAACAAACTTTGTTTATATTGTTTTCCTGTGACCACTGTAAAGCTGCTTTGAAACAATCTGCATTGTAAAAAGCGCTATATAAATTAGGGATGTGCGAGTGTAGTCGACTAGTTGACTACACGGAAACAGGGTGCCACTAGTCGACACCGAAAACACTAGTCGACTACACGAGAAAAAAAAAACAAGATTTTATTGTTCAAATGACATTTTAATCTTACATGTAACCCTCTGATGCGCGCGATCGCACGTGGGATTAGAACGATCCGTGCGTCTCGTGATCAATTGCTAAATTCAAACGTGTTTTCGCGCGTTGGCTGGCGCAGTGGTCGCAGTGTTTGTCATATATCACAGCTATTCAGTTTTCAACCACGTACCTTTATTTTAGGTTTCAGACGTTTAAATACTCATAAGTACTGGCAAAAAAATAAATTTATAGTTTATAGTAGATGTCTAAAAAAGCGGAAATAACAATCCATTAAATTATAAACTGACAAGGTGACAAGGTTTTATTCATATCAGATACACATTGCATAGGTTACTATAAACTTCATATTCTTCTCCCGTTTCACCGGACACTTACTATCATGTATTTTGAGCAGATTCTCTGAACTGCGGCGCCCGTCTTGCATTATAGATCAGCTGACATGATCATTATAAAAGGCTTTTAAGACAAAACACATTTCTCATCAATACAAAACTCCAATTCTCATCATATTTGAGAATTGGAATATCAGGTAATTGATGAAAAAGCCAACAAGTGTGTGAATATTTTGAATAAATAAGCAAAACTAAATAAATGCGATAAATCTGTGATAGTGCTTTTGCGGCTGCGGTGTGTCAGGTGACAAGCATGACGCGTCGCCATGGAAACAACAAGCAGAAACTAAATCTTTAGCGCAGATCTCCCATGCGTTTTGTTTATATCAGTCACGGCGGGTTTAATAATGACCACTGAAAGACGAGCGAGGTGTGGGAGTATTTTAAAGTAGGAGGAGACAGAAAAGTGTTTTATAAACTGACATATAATGATTCCACTGGATCCGAGCATAGCCATATTAATCACAGACACAATCATAGCCGAAACAGCCAAATCATCACGCCATTTACTACAACTGTCCGCCACTGTGATCACGTTCAGCTTAAAGAAATATATAAAGATATACTTTTTTATTCTTTACCTGTTTATTGAACTCATTGTCACGGGTTTCACCATTGAAACCGACACACGCCTCTCGCTACATACAGCTGCAGAAGGTAAAGCGCGCCGCAGAAAAGAGACCTTATTTCTAACGGCATTACTTTTAGACTAGTCAGTTACAAAATTTTCGTTTAAACGACTAACAAATTAGTCAAAAGGCACATCCCTAATATAAAGGTGACTTGACGTTACTGTTAATGTTACCTGGATGCACCTTGGGTCTGAGAGTTACAGAATTTCAATTCTCTGCATGTGCGTGCTGTATATACGGCAGAATTGACAATAAAGCTGACTTTGACTTTGAGAATTGTCTAAACTCGTTAAATCCTCTAAATGCGTTTTAAACCCAATACTGACAAAGATGCTTCCAGACGTTATAGATCCATTAATTCATCTTTGTTATTAGGATACGTACAGAAAACAGTTTAAGATAGCTAAATTATTAAACGGCTTATTAAAAAAACACAACTTGATCCTACAGAATTAGACAATCACAGGCCATTCTCAAATCTACCTTTTCTTTCAAAGATACTAGAAAAGGCAATATCCTCAGAATTATGTTCTGTTATGACGAAAGAAATGGTATCTGCAAGGTTTTAGGCCGTATCATAGTACTCAGGCAGCTCGTATTAGATTTACAAACGATTTGCTGTTATAATACCTTTCTTATGGGACTGACCGTGGTCTTCTTCAGTTCTCCAGTGCTTCTGCTGCTATCATCATTATCCATATCCTCTCCTTCATCATCATCATCATCATCCTCCTCTTCATCTCCATCCGCATCCTCTTCCTCATCTTCCTCCTCCTCTTCCTCAGGAGATCCACTGCCTCCATAACCATAGAGGCTCAGGAGCTCCTGAATGGGCATTTCTCCCTCCTGCAGTTCACAGAAATCAGGGTCACAGAATGATCAACTTTACTCATCTCTTTATACAATAGAGTTTCAAGAGTAAACAATGGTGTCCTTCTTCAGTTCAGTGTTGATTCAGTTCATCAGTTATGAAATTTGTTAAATTCAGCTATAACCAACTCTACACAAAATAATATTATTGTTTTCAGTTCAATTCAATGTTGATTCAATTCAGTTTCGCTTTATATTTAATTGAGGCTTTTTATTCACATTTAAGATCAAGATCAGCTGAAACAGGTTGAGAATCAGGATAAGATCAAACCTTTGCAAGTTCTTCAATCTCGTTGCCAAAGTTAGAGTCTCCCTCTGGCAGCTCCTCGTCCTCGGGGGTCTGATCATCATCATAATCAGGCAACATCATCTCTGTCGACAGAATCAACATCGTCAGAACCAACTCATGGCATCAAACCACCAGTATGTTTGAAGACATGTTTTACCATGATAAGAAAACTAGTGGCAATCTTACCTGGGCTTGAACTCCCCAAGGAGGGCTAAAAATAGAAAAGAAATGGGCCAAAAATGAAAAAGAGGCAAAAACATTTACACTGTAACATTTGGATAAAACATAACAACGGTAATGTTGTTACTGTGTTGGGTCGCTGTTGTATGTCTGATTTAAAATCTGATTCCAGATGTAAAGTCAGCTGTGAACCACTGGACTAAATTACAGTTTAAAATACAGCTGTGTTGTGCAGATTGTGGCTAAATCGTCCGTAAATCGTCTGTGTGTTTGTGTCAGAGTGTATCTCTCCCTGTGTGTTTGTTTGTGTGAGAGTGTAAGTGTAAGTGAGAGATAGTGTGAGAGAGAGAGAGAGAGAGAGAGAGAGAGAGAGAGAGAGAGTGTGTGTGTTAGTGTGAGAGTGTCTCTCTATGTGTGTGTTTATGTGAGAGTGTTTCTCTCTCTCTCTCTCTGTGTTTGTATGTGTGTGTGTGAGAGAGAGAGAGAAAGTGTGAGTGTGAGAGAGTGTGTGAGTGAGAGATAGAGTGAGTGTGTGTGTATATGAGAGAGAGTGTGTGCGTGTATATGTGAGAGAGAGTTTGTTTGTGTGTGTATTTGTGAGAGTGTCTCTCTGTGTGTATGTTTGTTTACGTGAGTGTCTCTCTCTCTCTGTGTTTGTGTGTGTGTGTGAGAGAGAGAGAGAGAGTAAGTGTAAGTGTGAGAGTGTGTGTGAGTGAGAGAGAGAGTGAGTGTGTATATGTGAGAGAGAGTGAGTGTGTGTATATGTGAGAGAGATAGAGAGAGTGTATGTGTGTGAGAGAGAGAGAGAGAGAGAGAGAGAGAGAGAGAGAGAGAGAGAGAGAGAGAGAGAATGTGTTCTGAAGTTATGGCTGATGAATAGCTAACACTTTGTCTAGCTCTGATTGGGAACACTCTTTTAAGTACAAATCTGGGTGTAGAAATATCCAGAACTTCAGGATTTAGCATGAATAATCAACAGCCTCGTCAGTGTCTGTATAAATATATCAGATATGATTAATGTATTAAGGTTAGGTGATACTAGAGTAAATGGCTAACTGAGGACGAGCTAACTGCTATTAACTTTGCAGAAATAAAATTTCAAAGAATTCAACGCGTCTTTCGACCTAAATTACCGCACAACTTAATAAGAAATATATGCGATTTATTGTAATTTTCAAATCCGTTAACGAAAATATTCATTCGGTTAACTACAAATAAACGGTTATTTATTTGTGGAAAATAATTAAAATAATTTCCTTCTTACCTCCGCCATATTTACAGCGCTGAGGGTCAGCGGAATGTGGGCGGAGTCAGTGATAATCCCCGGATGTTCTCTCTCTCTCTCTCTCTCTCTCTCTCTCTCTCTCTCTCTCCATTATTCTCTTTTTATTGTTCTATATTATATTATATTATATTATATTATATTATATTATATATAAAGGAAGACGTGTTCTTTTGAGGACAAAAGGAGATCTCTGCATCTGATCCCCCCCCCTGCAGAAACTTTCTTAAATAAATATTAATGACACACACCTTCACGTATTTTGAAGCTGTTATGTTTATTTAAAAAAAATATGTTTTTAATTAGTAACTATATAAGAACGTTGAGAGTGTGAGCTTAGTTAAGATTAAAGAATAGATAAGCCTAAATTTGTCGAAATATCTCGAGGGAACCCACTGTTGAATTAGTCTTCCGGTTAAAATTCTTATTTTATCTTGGAAATATCAGACAGGCCTACATTAAGCAAAGTACACGTGAACTGTTTCCAAATGGTGGCCTTTTTTACACTGATTTAAAGATATTTTACGATTCTCTAAATGAACAGAGACATCCAAAAATACATGCACAATAGACTCTTTCATAGTTACAAAAAGAGCATTTGTAATCTATATCCAGATGAAAACGCTCTAATGTGTCTTTCACGTGATATATTGCAGCTTCAGTGCGGATCCAACATAGGCTATTTTAAACTCTGAAATGTCAATCTCAACCAAAATTAATGGTTTGGATCCAGACTCAACGTTGTGTCAATATCGGCTTTATATCTGGGATCTAACTGATTAGTTTCTGCACTTATCATGAATTAAACCAAATGTATCGAAAATAAAAAAAAATTGCATATATACAATATAAAGGACAATACAATATTCCTTAACTGAAATATGGCACTTAAATTTAACACAGTTCACTAACGGTCAAAAGTTTATCATTAGAATTCAGTAGGCTACTTTTTTTTCAATAGGCTGTGTATGGCAAGCAGGTTTGACATTTAAAACGATGGTTTGACTGTAAATATATTTAAGATAGCTACAGTTGTATTTCGATTAGTCATAATTAGGATTTGATAATTTGAGATATCTTTCTTCCCAATATGGCACTACGGACATTGCGGTCGATATGCACCCTAGATACACACTTTTGTCAACATCCACAAAAGACTTCCCAACAATCAGTGCGTTGTCTCGTCATGAAAGTACGGACTCAAAAGAAGACCATGCAAAACTACTCATTAGCCCTGTCCCAAATGGCACCCTAAACACTCATGGTCTTCTTACGAATCTTGACTTTACAGCATCAAATAATTAACTAGAACGTATTTAAAAAACAACACATCAATTTACATCAGCCTGATAAAGTACCTAAAATGACAGAAACCATACTTCTAAAAAATCTTTTTTATGTGTAATTAAATTTTTTCTTCATCACATAGTCCATTAGATTACATGGAGAGGACAGGGTTTATGACATATAATAATAATAATAATAATAATTATTGTTATTATTCATTACATTTATATAGCGCTTTATCAAAGTCTCTCAAAGCGCTTACATGGAATGGGGGAATCTCCTCAACCGCCACTAGAGTGCAGTATCTACCTGGATGATGTGACAGCAGCCATATTGCGCCAGAAAGCTCACCACACACTAGCTTTATTGGTGGAGAGGAGACAGAGTGATGAAGCCAATCAGAGAAAGGGGATGGTTAGGAAGCCATGATGGACAAATTTGGCCAGGATGCCGGGGTTACACCCCTACTCTTGCGAAAGACATTCTGGGATTTTTAATGACCACAGAGAGTCAAGACCTCGGTTTAACATCTCATTTTTTGTCTATTAATATAACATCTTTATTTATTAATATAACAAAATAACAATAAAACACAAAAACAAAAACAGCCCTCATGAGGGAAAACATTAACTAAACATCATAACTAGACACTTGACGCAAGCAAACAAACAAACAAACAAACAAACAAACAAACAAACAAACAAACAAACAAACAAACAAACAAACTTGATAAGGAACAGCCAACACAAGAACAGACATGAAACGACAACAACACAACACAGGACAGCAAACACAACGGGATTAAATAGGGAACACAAGAGAAAAGGTAACGAGCAGAAACAGCTGACAACACTCAAGGGAAACGAGGTAACAAGGTGGGCGGGGTTACACAGTGACAAGACACAACAAAGGGGCAGTGTCACAGCTCTGTCAACCAACACACTAGAAAACTAAACTGAAGTGACAGAACCCTGACAGATATATGGTAAAACTTTCTTGTAACTTTCTTGTAGCTAAAATAGTAGAGTGTGGTGCTTGCAATGCCAAGGTCATGGGTTCGATTCCCAGGGAAAGCAAGAACTGATTAGAATGTGTTTCTTGAATGTCGCTTTGGATAAAAGTGTCTGCCAAATGAATGAATGTAAAAGTTCTCCAACATGTCATGTATGATGCGCTGTGATTTTAATGTAATCATGTTGCAAAACAGACCAACCGGAGTGAAATGTTATTACACATTTCAAAAAGACAAGAATAATTAGAAATTGAATACACCACAATGTGAAATATAGTGCAAATAAATGTGTGACAGATAAGAATAATGCTTCAAAATCAAGGCAGACCAAGTCATAAAAGGTGAAGGCTGATTGTAAAAAGATTACAATTTAATAAAAGTTTAACTGTTAACACATGCTATTGACATTGATTAGGAGTTATGGAGTCATATGGATAAATGCAGGTTTAAATGTGTAAATGCAGGTTTACTCATGTCATAAAAGTATAATGGCCTGTATTGTGTTGTCTTGTATTATTGCAAAAGATCAATGATGGTGATATTCTGTTGTTTTCAGTGATGAGCGCCATTGAATAGTACAAATGTTGCACCTGACATGACACATGCAAATGCTTACTCATGTTATATGTGCTTGTTTGGGAATGAAGGGTTGCACAGTTTAGTCCACAGGATGCACATCATTTTGTAGATATCTTTAAATGAGAAGGGACTAGGAAGTAGAGGGCAGCATTGGGATTGGGATCCTGCGGGTCCCACGGGACCCAACGCAAATCTCGCGGTTGTGCAGGCAGTTTAACCTTTGCTGTGAGGGCTACCAAAAAATACAGCGCGGGTCACGCAGTCCTGTGGGTTGCTGAGTGAACAAATGAAGTTCACTGCAGTCGATCAGTCACATTCTCTTCCTCCATAGCAAGCTATTTAATTTCTTTCATTCGTTAAGTAAGTTTAATATTTTTGTAGTGAATTATGACTAGTCAAAAACCAGTTAGAATTATCTTGAATTATAAAATTTGCTAGCGGTAATTCAATTAGAGATATCTGTGATTTAATTATCACTATTAAAATTGTAATTCGAGGTTAGATTTAACCAAGGATTTAATCGAGGTTAAGATTTAACCTCGAAATTGTAATTCGAGGTTAGATCTAGTTAGATTTATGCCTAGTACAAAGTCAAGTATCGATATATTTAATTACATTTTCTACTAGTCAAAATATTGCAGATATCATGAATGTACAAGTCTAATTAACATTGTATATATTCTCAATGCATTTTATGACTACTGTAGTCATAATCATGTTCTAGATGTCTTAAATCCAGAATTATTATACAGAATAGAATTTTGACAAGTTCAAAGTAAGTTGCGACTAGTAACGTAAGGACCTTGTGGTTAAAAAGTCTGGTCACTGGTTTTATTCTCAGTACCTTGAGGTGCCTTTCATGGTTTACAGTGTGTTCACTGCTCACTAATCCAAATGTGTGTGTACACTTACTTGGGTGGACAAATTCAGAGTATGGGTTCACATCACTTAAACACTTAGAACCAGGGACATTAAATGCTAAATCGGCTTGCCATATGCTGAGCCTCTGGCTAGTAAGAGTATGTGGCTGCATCAGGACATGAACACACTATTAAATATTATAAAAATACTTCATATTCAATTGCATTTTTTTGTATTAATTTATTACATTGTATTGTTATTAATATTTACTGGCTTTTTATTAATGCAGTGCAGGGAATGGCAGCCGTTTGCTGGTCTCCCAGTGGCTTACATTATTGGCAGTTTAGTGTTAATTGATTAATTAACATTGATATATTTACATCAAAACAAAAAACGACAAAGCCAAGTACACTTAATGCACATTAAATCCACTCACATCTGTAATACCGTTTCTAGGTGGTTTGATTTGATAAGTCATTCAGAGAAGGACGTACCGATTTCACAACGTTAGCACACCCACTATCTTCTCTGTAAACCGTTTGCAAATGAAACACCAAGATCATGCACTGGTTAAGTGTGTCCCCTTGAGTAAAGAAAAGTCTTCAAACCAGTGGCGTAGCCACGGGGGGGCCTGGGTGGGCCTGGGCCCCCTCATTTACATGTGCGGCCCCCTCAGATTTTCAATTGTTTAAAATCGCGACTGTGAAAACTAAAGTGAAAACACATATTTACCACTGCACAAGACGATCGCAACGCACCCCCAAAGTCAAACATAGCGCGCTGCGCATTACACCACAACCGGTCTGGCTGAGAGGTTAAGGCGATGGACTAGTAATCCGTTGCGGTTTTCGCGCGCAGGTTCGAATCCATTCCATTACGTTATGCTCAGGCCCCCTCATTTTAAGCTGGGCCCCCTCAAAAATAAAATTCTGGCTACGCCCCTGCTTCAAACACAAGAACATTTTGGCCAAACTCCAGAAATACATCATGTAAGCGGTCAAGTGCAAAGACTGCAACTGGAGGTCATCAAAGTGAGTCTCGCGTTTGAAATCTCTTCTAAACAGCACATAATGTTTTAGTATTTAAATTCACCTGCTCATGTTGGATATAACCCGTCCTTAATATTTACCTTATTATCAATTGCATATCTTCACAAAAAGGATGGTATGCTCTATAGCAAAGTGTTGAGAAATCAGTAGTTTATTGCTCATGACTGAAATCATGATTTTGTACAAACTTTCAGCAGTTTTCTGAGTGAAAAAAAGATTCTATTAATAAAAAGCATTGTGCAGTGAAATAGGAAAGGAGACTAAAAAATACTGTATATTAGTATCTTAGAAATCAGTCTTTAAAACACTGCAAATTGGAGAAGTCTTTGCCTGCCTAACAAGGTCTTTAAACGGACTTTAAGCCTCATGCATGCAGTGCCTTATTCCTGCTGCAGTTTAATCCACAGTGATGAGAGTCACAAGTTGTTTGGATAGTTTTCTGAAATGCAATATGATCGGAACATTTACAAATTGCATTGCAATACGACATAATAACACACTACAGTTAACCAGCAGGCCTAATTCTTTATGAGTGATCCAGCTTGTATCCAAGCGTCCCATGCGCGTACACGCGCCTCTCAGTCGCTTTTACAGCCCATTCCACTCGCGTCGCTTATTCTATCCATCTTGAACCCGAAGCAGTTCTTCCGTTTCTCTCTGTTTCTGGGGGGTTGCTTTCTACGTGCGTTAGACTGATCCCCCGCTGACGGCCGCTCTCGCGCGCCTCCGACGCTCGCGTCCAGCTCGCGCGGCTCTTTCAGCGCTCGCGCGTCTTCGGTCGCGTTCCTCGCGGGTCGCGCGCTCCTGTTCTCCTGCGGGAGAGTTTTTGCCGACTGCAATGAAGGAAAACAAATGACAGAAAACGTGCGCTTCATTCGCTTTGACAGCGCTGTCATCCTGTGCAATAAACCGAGCGCGCATGTAGGCTTTATGCAGTTTTTTTTGTAACAAATGATACAACATAAACTTTCTTAAGCGTGCATACCTTGTTCTGGACTGTGGTGGGTGGCTTTGCGTCAAGTGTCAGACTGAGCATGAACAGTCCGCAGATGAGTGTGTAAATCACATCCATCCCAGCGTCTGGATCACACCTGCCCTCTCCTCTCGGTGCTTTATAATCCAGCTGTCAATGATGTCACGAGCATTTAAATAACACCGACATTTGCTTACAATGGTTTACCAGAGTTAATCTCTAACTTAAACATTTTAGAATAAACATTGATCTCCTATCAAACAAGTACACACAAAATAAACAAACAAACAAGTAAACAACCCCATAATAATAATAATAATAATAATAATAATAATAATAATAATAATGTACCTTAGAATTGTACATTAAATGTGCATCTACTTGCATCGTTACAATTAATATTTATTTTGAATGAGGGAGTTTGAGAAGTGCGTATGATTTTATTATTTTCCATATTATTTTGGATTTTTTTTCTATAACAATATACATATTTTTAATTCAAGTTGTATTATTGAATTAAAGTAAAATGATTTAAATAAAAAAACTTTTACTTGTTAGATTTTATTTGCATATTTTTTTTAAAATAACAAGTGTGTTCCGACGAAGGTGACGCGGCCGGACTACAGTTCCCACAATGCATCGCGCGCGCGTTATTTACCGGACCCGGAAGAGCTGCGCAGTCGCTGCTGTTTTTCAGTGAATTACAGCGACACAGACACAGCACATACTGACGGTAAGTTGTTGTTTATGTGTGTTTATGTAGTCTTCCATTGGGACACAGGTGTATTTTACTGAACGGTAATGAGGGTGCGAGGACCACGCATCTATTTATCTCGTGATTGAGGAATAATGCGCCTTCTAGCAAATCCCTTCTAATAAGCTATGCCTTCAATTACTCTCTTTTATGATCTTAAAAACATTACGTCACGAGTACCTTTTCCTCCAAGGGAAGCTTTTAAGTGAATGACATTACTATTGAGTTCATGGCATGAATCCTGATTCATATTAGCTCGAGCAAACATGCTGTGAAAGTTATTATAAATTAAAATATCCCAGTGTCAAAGCATGAGAAATATGAACATGTTTATATTTATTATATAGCGCCTTATGACCTGGGGTGGGTTTTTCTCTTTCAAATCTTTTATTTAGAGATTTGGATACATTTATCCCAGTTTTAATAGTACATTTAATCTATTTAGCTGCATATTTAGATCTGTGATGATCTAAACAAACAGGGAAATGATCACAAAACATTTTAATATTGTGTAAATGTTATTCATGTCCTTTTTGACACACGGTACATCTTTTTTGTTGTTGCATTGTTTGTTTCACAAGGCTTTGTGAACCTGTAGACAATTAATTAGCATTTCGTAATTTTAAGCTATACTTTTCAGAAAATTTTAATATGAAATAATAGTTAATAATTTAAAACAAATAAAATAAATTCTAATGGAAAATAATACCGTTGTGTGGATTTAAGATGCATAAAATGCTGGAAATTATATCGGCTGTGGAAAAAAGGACTTTCATTTGATATCCTCTGAAAAAGACAAGAAAAAAAAGAGAGTTTATACAGAAGTCGATCCACGTCACCTTTATTTATAAAGCGCTTTTTATAATAGAGATTGTCTCAGAGCAGCTTTACAGTGATCACTGGAAAATAATGCAGCAAAGTTTATTTAGGCTTTGCAGCAGCTCTAGAAATAAATAGTGGTATTAAGTCCCTTTAAGTAAGTCCAGTGTTGATTCATTTACATTGTAAGAATCATTAGTTATTCATTCAGTTCATTTATCAATACAGCAGCTCTGGAGAAAACCGTGATGTCATCGTCCAGCTCAGTTCATGTCAGATCAATGATATTGCTGGATATGTTCAAACTGCAGTTCTTTAATATCCGTTTTGTTTTGTCCTTCAAACACTGATTCCAATTATTTGCCACTATTTTAGAGAAGGTTTCCCTGGTACAGTGTAGTTTTATTTTTAGTAATATTAATTCTCTGCATCTACTTACACTTACACTATACTGGGGACACGTAACACTTAATATTCATCTACTTTATTGATTCGCCTGCTTTTTAAGGCAGCTGTTCAGGCAAATTAAACTTTGTTTTTATTGTTTTCATGAGACCACTGTAAAGCTGCTTTGAGATTATCTGTATTGTAAAAAGCGCTATATAAATAAGTACCTTGACTTACTGTAGGTTTAGGTTTGTCTTTGAATTAGTTGCATGTAATTGTGCATAATTTCTACTCTAGTAACTATATGTGTAATGAGGAAATTGCATGGGATATGACTGAATTTCCTTTCCATCACAGAATGTTATCATTAACAAAAAATGTTGGTTCCAGAAATGCCAGAATCTGGCTGTGATGCATTTCCCCTGTCGGAGATTAAATAAATGACTGAGAGACTGAAAGCTTTAAATCACATTGGTCATCAAATATGTTTTTTATGAGACCTAGTAAACCAAGTGTTGATTTTATGTTTAATAATTATTGATATGTAAAGGCCAAAGCTGCTCTGTAGCTTTACCCTGACGTAACCACTGACATGCTCATTCTTTGCAGAGATGATGGCGTCTTCTCCTAAATTCAAGAGAACCACTAAACCCAGACCTGAGAAAGGTGCGCAAAATCTCCCCAGATCCCAGAAAGACGCATATGCCAGACTTCTGAATCAGCACCAGAATGGCAAGTTTCGTTCTTACTTGCAAGAGTTTGCAAAGCAGCAGGTGGAGGAGACCACGAGGACGTCAGGTAGCAAGTCTGTGAATGATGTAAACAGGAGAAGAAAAGGCAATTCAGAATCGTCTTATTCTGGTGATAGTTTATCCTCTCAGCAAAGTAGACAGACGGCCGATACTTCCAGCTATTTGCAAACGGACAAAAAAATCCATCAGGCAGCGTCCGCTGACGACCAGGGCACGAAGCCTGGCGTGCCGGAGAAGTTACATAAGGTACCCTGGAAGCAGCAGCAGCCGGAGAAAAGTGAAAAAGACATCAAAGGGAGCGCGAGTCTAGTGGGATCTGAGGAAGGGGAAGCTCAACAGTTGAGCGGTTCATGTGGGGAGGAAAAAGCAAAGAAAAAATCAAAGAAGAGGAGATCAAAAAGAAATTTGGAGAAAAAAGACACGGGGGCCTGTGGTCCTGAAGTTAACGCCAGTGTTGCTGGGAAATCACCAAATAAAAGCGTCAAAGCTCCTCTAGCTCAAGGTATTGAGTGACAGTCTCTCTAAACCAAGCCTCATTTAATAGCATAGAAGCATTGACTTTATAGTTCTAGAATCATTCTTTAAAATTTGGATTAATGCAAAAATGAACATTTGTAATTTACTCACTTTCATGTTGTTCCAAAACTGTTTCAGTCTCTCTCTCTCTCCTCTTGTTCTGCGAAGCATAAAATCAGATATTATCCTGGGAAATGTCACCACTGTCCAAACTTCTTCATTTGTGTTCTGTGGAGAATAAAGAAATGCAGTGTTAGTAAATAACAAAAAGTTTTGGGTTTTAAAGACGCTTGAAATGGGAGAAACCGAAGCGTTTAGTGGCTAGTGTGCCATTCAAGCTTGACTCAAAACTATTTTGATGTGTTGAAGATGTCAAACGCACAAAATGGAAAGTGGAAGAGGGGTATCAAATTAAAATGATAATTTCTCTCTATAAGGTCACGGAGCATATGATTTTGTGTCTTTGTCTTTTTCTGGATGTGCTGTAAAAAGTATGTGCTCGTGTGTAGTTTTTCTTTCAAATGCGAATCTTACTTTACAGAAATAGGCTGCGCATTTAAAAAGAAGTCTTTTTTTAGCTACGCGTGAACACTCTGCTTCAAAGCTAATGGATGTGGAACATTAAGTGTCATGCATGAACAGATTTAGTTTTATTTAGAATTTTAGTTCTTTATTTCTTTTCTGCATGTGAGCTTCATTTTCATCTTTGTTTTCACAGCACCAAAAGAAAATTTGCATCAAAAGGACAGAGATAAAAACGGCAGAGATTGCAGAGGCTCCCGGAAGCAGGTGTTCGAGCAGTACATGTCCACAGAGGACGTGTCTGCGGGCCTGAAGAGAGGAGAACTCATTCAGGTCAGTCTTCATCTAAAATATATCCTTTTTAATGTTTTGTTTTGTACATCATTTGTATAGTATAAAAATTTATATTTATAACTTAATTGTTTTTGTATTAATTACGGAGCATGGGGAATATTTGTACTCTAAAATGAAACTTTTTGTTGTGAGTAAAATATTGTGGAGTTTACGACTGAACGGAATGCAAAATCGCATAAAATCGGCATTTCCCATATCGCATAAATATGCAATAAAATATGCAATGTAGAGAAATTTTAACCTTTAAAAAATCTTAGAAATCGTTATTGTTTGTCAACTTCCCTATACTGAACACTGTAAAGTGTGCACATGCTGTACACCGCCTGTATGTTATGTTTTTTTGTTTTTTTATCACAATAGGTTTTCTTTATTTTTAGGTCCTATATTCCTATATCAATGAATGAATTAATTAAAAACATAAATTAAGTTAATTCTATTTTATTTGAAGTTCAAGCATAGTGGACTTACAAGCAACAATATGGCATTTCTTTACTAGCACATGTATGAAAAAAATATGCAAAATCAAGATATTTATGGTTTTTAGTTATAGACAGATAAAAGTTTTGTAATATGGTTACTAGCAGTTTTTCACTTTTGTTGTTCTTTTACATCTACCATATTTCTATCAATACAATTCTCACTAATTCTAATTAGGTTGCATTTGATATTTTGTGTCATTTAATTTTTATAAATTCTAATCAAAACCCAGCCAATTATTATCATAGCATCAAATATAATATTTGGAGTGCTGCTTTCATGCTTTACGTCTTTTAAATACTTTAAACAATCATATTTTAAATATGTAAATGTCATTCTCTTCAAGGGAGCGCTGAGAATAAACCCTAAGAAGTACAAGGAAGCTTTTGTCCCGTCTCCTGTGAGTATTGTTTTCACCTTTACACGTACTGCATTTACAGGATACACTGAAGTTGAAGATGTATCGAACATAAACGGTTGCTGTAAATAAACATGATTCTCATTTAAAAGTAACGGACCAAATTGCTTTGTTGTTGTCCTAATTCTGTTTACGTGCAACTGTCTTCTGAGATGCAAGTTACAGTGGGAAAGTTGAATTTGTTTCTGCAGGATGGGTCAGCCGATATCTTTCTGGATGGGATTGCAGCTCGTAACAGGGCTCTCAATGGAGATGTTGTTGTGGTGAAGGTTCTCCCTCCTGAACAGTGGAAGGTACGTTATCAAAATGTGCTTGTCATACATACACAGCCGTGCTTTGGCCATGAGAGAAACTGTAAAGTTTGCTGCTTCAGTACTGGTAGATTATTTTTTTCCACGTTTCTATGGTGTACTGAAAACCGTTATAAGCGGTTTATTTGTTCTACTGGAAAAAACAATCATTCATATATTCAAAGAGTCATATCAATTAATCTGCAATTCACTCTGGCATGCTGGATATCAGCTTCCCGGCCAAATCCAAGTTCTCTATGGGATTCAGATCCAAAATTTAAATATAATGACCTCCAGGCCACTTCATTATCATTCTTGCCTTGTGACTTGATGCTCCATCATGCTGAAAATGCACGGATCATCAATGCAGGATTCCTCCTGGATCGCTGGGAGAAGTTGCTCTTGTAGGACGTTTTGAATCCTTTATTCACAGAATTGTGAGAACTTCACACATGGATGGTCTCAGGAGGCTTCACTGTTGAAACGACACAGGACTCTTGGTAGCGTTCACCTTTTCTTCTCCAGACAATCGACAGTCGGGAGGGGAAAATAACCGCTGCATTGATCATGTGTACACTTCAGAGAAACAAGCGCTGGTTTCTCTCCATATTCTGAGCTGGTGTGCGAGTCTCATCGACAATAAAAGCATGCTCTTATCAGCCCCATCCAGTGCATTAAATGTGGATCATTTCATGCACTTCCAGTGTCAAAGTGTCTGATCTGTTGAATATGCTGCTTCTGTTCATGTGCGCCAAGAAATTTTAGTTTTAGGGCCATGTCTGGAATAAAAAAAATATGTATGGTCACCCAATTCCCCAGCCCTGTTCCTGGAGGCACACCAACACTACCGGTTTTCCAACTCTTCCTAATCAAACACACCCGATTCAACTCATCAGCTTGTTAGTAGAAACTCCTAAGATCAGAAATATATGGGGCAGATAAGGGAATCATCCAAAATGTGTACTGTTGGTGTGCCTCCAGGAACAGGTTTGGGAAACACTGACCTAATATACATGCATGCATAATATTAAATGACTTAAGCCGTTATTGCCCATCTCTAAGTCATTCAGTCCTTGTGTGACTGTAAAGGGCATGTTGTCAGCGTTTCGTTTGGTCACACCACAAGCTGTCACTGTGGCCTCAAAGCTTCAGCTCAGCCGCTCTGAGCTTGATTGCTATGTCTGAGGTTAAACACGGCTCCATAATTACCATACTGACAAAGAAATGGAGAAATAAATGTGAAAATGCATACATGTGGACAGAACTAAATATAGAAAAATGCATGTATGCAAAAACAAATAAGTGTAATGAAATAAGTTAAATGAAAAAAATGTGTAATTGAGTATAAATGCTCATTATTATTTACATGTCTGTATATTTATGCATTTAGATTTGGATTTCTTTGTGTGTATACAGTGGATATAAATATTTTTCATATCCCTTTTTAAACATTTAAAAATTATATCAGAACTTTTGCACTTTTAAGTTAAAATAAAACAACCCATGCAATGCCAAAGAAAACCAAGTGACACGTTTCAGAAAAAACGTGTTAAACGTGTTAAACATGTTGTTTGTATTCTCCACTGTAATGCAATGCGGTGATTGGGTTTAAAGAGTTCATTCTCATGAATAAATGCAGAGAAGCGCGCAGAAACTGCAGCCAGTCACACAATCCGGATGCCCGCCTTCTGTAATTTTGCTTTGAATTTAATCAAGAGTGTACTCACTTTTGCAACCTTTCTTCGAAGGAAAAATGAGCTAAAATATACACACATACACATCCTATGCCAGGGGTGTGCAATTAAAGTTCCAAGATTTTCTTCCCAGTGGAGGTCCGGACAATACGCTATGCATTTCTGTTAGGGCAGCCGCAGTACTTTGGAAAAAATAAAATAAAATCAGAGATGAGAATTTTGGGCCCCGAAAGCTGAAGCTGTGATGTCTAAGAATTTTTACCAATATTTACCAAAAATGTAAATATTTCTCCCGACTGGATATAAATAAAAAAGGTTATTTTTATATTTAGACACCTACCTGTATGGCACATAGAAGGCCTTGGGACTGAGAAAACTTACTTGGGGTGCAGGGTTTCCCTCTTAAGAAAAGCATGAGCCATTTTGTGTAATAAGCAAACAACGCATATAATCTAATAATCAAAACTCTCATGAGGTCAAAAATGTTATCTTTCAAACAAATCTGGTTTAGTTACAAATAATTTGTATTTGCTGCTTTCTCGGTTTCTGCAGCGTTTTAGCAAAAGTTTCTGCGGCTGTTGTTAAAATAACGGCGTCGTCTGCAGCTCTAAAGGTGCGTGTCCAATGCCGCAGAGCGAGCGTTTTCAGTTCATCTCTATGGAAGTTGAGCTTCATGAGCCAGTGGACACGCGCCATTAATGCGTTACGCCTTTAGCGAGAGAGAGAAGCAACATGCATGGAATGGAAAGGTCTTGAATGAAGCAAGTTTGGCTATAGATAAAAATGTAGATAAGGATGTATTATTACCATGACCAACCCTGAGCACTTGTGCTGTGAAGCGTCCTATTGTCTTGATGTCCTGCTCACTTTAAATTGATATAAATGATAAAATAGTGCAATTATGTCCACCATTTAACTGCCACTGTACTATACTGTTGCTGATCACATTTTTTTACCATTTAAGTTTTGAAAAATAAATACAAATATCCTGTGTAGTCTCAATTAAAATCAGGTCCAATAACCTGCATGCGTGGTAATTATAATGCATGTCAACTTCTGTCTGCTAATGTTATTTATGTCTTTGCTCTTTGACTTTAGTGTTTATAGTACAGCAGAGCAAGCAGATGTTTGATTTTTGAATTCTTAAGTTATATAAACATTCTGTATATCAGAATTGGCAACAAAGATAAAGCTTTAATGAGGGTAGATGTGCATGTGTGGGCAGTTGTGTGTCAGGAAATCTAAACTGCTACCAGGCAAGTTTTGTCAAGATAAAAATAATCAGCTTTGTAAATAATCAGTAGCATAGGGAAGCAATTAAGAAAATGTAGCTATTACAGCCTAAAGGCACAACTATATTTCTTCTTAGATTTGCAGAGTCATGTAAGGTTATTACCATCATCTGATCGAAGCCAAGAGTGGGCCTGACTGGCTTTTTAAAGTGATAGGATATTGTGTGAGGAATGCAAAATCTTATCTTATCAAACAAAATCTTAGGTCCTCATAATGACTGATATTTTGAAGGATCACTATTGTTTTATTAAAGCCATAAGAAGCAGTTTATTGTCACAATTTATTTTCAGACTACTAATTGGATAGATGTCAAGGCAATTGTCCACTCAAATTTAAACTTTAAATTTAAAGTGATTGTCTCTAATTCATTGTAAGCATTTCATTCAAGCAGACTTATTTTTACAGACATTTTACACATTATACACCATATCTACATCAGACATAAACCCTTTACCTTCCTCTAATTCAAAAATTAGCTAGTTTTGGTATTCACATTTCCATTTCCCATATTTTAGTCCAATCAGCAAAATGACAATGATTTCCCCCACAATTAGCACTACAAAAGGTGGAAAAGAGTGCACAATTGATCATAATATTAACACATGCAATGCTTCATTACTGCCAAATACAAGTATGCATGTAGTATGTGATTTGTGTGTAGTCATTAAAAGTGAGAAACAATGACCTTATAACGTCTTGCATGTCAGTGCATAACGTATATCATATTGTGTGAACAGGCAGTCAATGGAGAGAATGAGAAAGTAAACGAGAGAAATCCAGTTCCTGATGTTATAGTGGAGGCCCATTACAATGAAGATGATGAGTTGATCAGTCAAATGAATAAAGCCAGTCTCCAAGATAAAGGTAATGAGCTTTTCCTGCAGGCATAATGTTCTGTTCACCTCTTACTCTGTTTGGCATGTTCATTTAGTTGTATTTAATTTAGTATTTTTTCGCCAATGTACACTACATTTACATTTAGCATTGAGCTTTTCTTTTGTCACTGTATAATCAAAGTGTACCTTTTTAGCAATTCATTGGTTTGGTCAGTCCTGTGCCAATTTCCTTGTTAGTTGGGGTTAGTTGGGCGTCTCACACCACCACAGTTTAGACGCATCGTCCCAGGATTTGCTTCTTTGTAAATGTAAAGGATTCTCTGATGTAGGGAATCTTTAACATGTAAATCTCTCTTGTCACATGTGCTTTCTCTTATAGGGCAGGAAAACAGTTGAGTCACTCATTGATGATTGAACAGCCAAGAGCTGTGATCATTTTTTCCAGATATCTTTGTTTGCACATGCCTCCCAAAAACGTCTACATATTAAATCATTAAGCATCCGTAGCTCAAAACATGGCAACAGATTCCAGAGTGTCAAGTTTGATACAGGGCATGTGGTGACTGAGGTGAACGGGCAATGAAAGACATGATTGTGTTTGCAGAATGAATGAGCTATTCACCTCTTTCCAAAAATCAAGATCTTCATGACTCATTGTTAAGTCCTTAAATTACCCTTGTGTTGCAGTGTAACAATTGAATTTTGTTACATTTTGCATAATCATTCCAAGGCTTGAAATATAAATAAATGCCTTGATTTAGCAAATGATGCAAGCAAATGATTCCTTTAACCTGATGCATACAGCCATTGGCAGACATCTGAAATACTGATTTGCTGTGCTGGCTCAGGTTTACGATAATCTTGGCTATGTATACTTGAAGATGGATTCTGTCGTTCAAACTGGGATTTGTTCTGCCACTTTGTAGTTGTTTGCAGAAGTAGGAAAGCTTAGTTCCAGAATGGTTTGTTCTGGTGATGTTGTGAATGGTAAGAAGAAGAGGAGACCAAACACTGAACTATTAGAGGCTAGAGAATGTAGTTTAATTTAACTGCTGAATCTCCCCAAAGTGGTTAATAACTAAAAATGTTGTTTCTATATAACTGTGTGTGTGTGTGTACTTTAATGTCTTTGACAGAGGTTTATTTATTTATTTCTGTAGAGAACTCCTCCATTTCATAAATACAATTTAGCAAATGACATTCAATCCAAGGAAGTGTCAGAAAATAATAGATTTGCAATCAAATTTATCTTGCTTTAACTTTTTTAGATTATTTCTTTATTTCTTTTTTCTCTTTATTTAGCCCCAACAGATTCTGTCAAACATGCTAATGCATGCTGCTCTTCTGGATCGAGTTCAGAGAGAGCTGTGCAAAGGACTGGAAAGGTAAGCCATTTGTTTGAAAGGATATTGATGGCGACAATAAAGTCATTAGTTCTTATCGTTATTGATTATTCGTGATCGTTATAGTTAAAAATGCATTCAGATTTAGAAGTTTCGTCAATTTCTAAGATGAGCGGTATTTGTGTTAACTAAACTTAGCTTTTGAAACAGATTAAAACAATTTTGCCCAAATTTTCTGGTTTAACTAAATTCTCACATGGTTATATCTTTATTGTTTACTTTTTGGAATAATTTGCATCACTGATGAGTCGTGCACCAAACCATCAGGAGCATTTATTCAGAAAGTTTGAGTTGGAGATAATGATCTGACTTTGAAGATCATCCAAAATTAGCAAGTCTTAATTCTTTCATGTATAATGGTCCATGGATGTTGTAATTTCAGGTTGTATTCATTGTTGAGAAGAAGCACTCAAGAGCAGCTTCAGGCTTCCTTAAATTTCTCCCCAACAAGAATTTCGCCATGTTCTCTCCTGTGGACCATCGGCTCCCGAGAGTTAATGTGCCTCTTGCAGACTGTCCCGCAGACTTTATCTCCAGACCTGGAGACTATGAAAACACACTCTTCATCTGCCGAATCACACAGTGGTCAGCAGACAACAACTTTGCTGAAGGGTGAGATCTGAGTGACCTCTGTTTCCTACCAACGATGTGGCTTTACATCGGTTTTACGTGGGTTTTTTCCCTGTTTTTTTAAGGCGGCTTATGAAAACATTAGGGCAAGCCGGTGAAATCGAGCCGGAAACAGAAGGCATCCTGACCGAATATGATGTTGACTTCTCTGAGTTTTCAGAGGAGGTCTTGAATTGTCTTCCCCAAGATCTGCCCTGGAGCATTCCTGATCATGAACTCTCTAAAAGAAGAGATCTCCGGTAACTATTCCATCTGTTCAACTTTTCATGCATTCATGTAGTTTGTGAATCTGAAATGTAGTTTCAATTAAAATTGGGATTACAGTAATACCTCTAGATATGAGCATAATCCGTTCCAGGGTGGAGCTCGTAACTCGAATTGCTCGTATCTAAAAAACAAATTAATCCGTTCCAGATCTGTAACAATGGGGAAAAAAACCCCGGAACTTTTGTTTTTATTGGTATAGACACACGCATACAATTCTAGTACATGTATACAGTATAAGGATTCGTGTGATCTCAAATAAAATGTGGTTTTAATTATTCGTTTTTACAAACAGTAGCGGCAGGTGCGGAGGAGGGAGGAAGGGGGTTGACATTTGATTCCGTATCGTATCTTACATGAACACTACGTAACTTACGTAAACCAAAATTAACAACTGAACTTAGTTTACGTTTTTTTTGTTACTTTTCTATTTTATATCATTGTTTTGCTTTTTTCGATTTGTTTTTTCGCCTGACTACCTTCACTTTCACTTGGCACAGACCTTTTAACGAAATACCTATCAAGGGAGATTTGTTTCTGTCTCCCATTCAAATTGAGACACGTGTCGTCAAAATTCACCGAAGCACGACCAGTAGACGATTTATCAGGGTGTTTCTTTTCATTGAAATCAGAAACCTTTTGCTACAAAGCCTGCGTATGTTTATCGTCTGCAGCTCGATCAACTCCTCAGGCGACAGTTCCTCCTGATGCTCCTGCTGCTAGATCACTCACCGTGCCCATATTTATCGACATTTTCGTGCTTCATTTCCATGGTCCTCATGCGTTTCTTCTTCTCACTACCATCCTTACTACTCACTTTCTTAAAACTCATCGCTAATATGAAGAATAATGCACAAAATAGAGAGAAAATCAGCTACTCGCGGGCGATGCGTACAGAAGTCAGCGAACACGTGAAATGAACGTCCATCGGCGTCAGTACGTGTGCTCGTATCTCAAATATTTACTCGTGTGTATATAGAAGCAAAAATCTGCCCGAATGTTTGCTCGTATCTTGGAATACTCGTATGTAAAGACGCTTGTATCTCGAGGTATTACTTTATTTGGTTCTGATTTTTGGTTTATTTTTAAGAAAAGAATGCATATTTACCATCGATCCAGCTACAGCCAGAGATCTGGACGACGCACTGTCCTGCAAACAGCTCCCGGATGGTACGTGTGTCCCCTTCGACATTAAAGCTCCTTTAAAAAGTTTATTATACAAATGCATTGTTTTCTTTCGTCATGTAGGCAGTTTTGAAGTTGGTGTTCATATAGCTGATGTGAGTTACTTTGTGGAGGGAGGAAATGCCTTGGATCGAATCGCTGGACAGAGAGCCACAAGCGTTTATCTTGTCCAGAAGGTACCATTTTGGTTTTCCAAACAAATCGAAGTCTCTTAAATTTCTTGCAACGATGTTGCAGTGCAGAAGCAAGGTTTTTTTTTTTTTAGGGGTGTAACAATTCTTTCGATTCAATTTAAAATTCTGAGAATTGCATGATTTGTTTCAATAGTGATTCAATGCTTTAAAATATGTAAGCCATTGATGATTACAGGCACAAATGAATAGAGATGTGTCCTCACAGATGTATAATCCTTCAGCCTTGACTTTTGCTTTTATAAACTATTGCTATTGCTTTTATAAACTATTGCTTTTATAAAACAGTCACCACAAAATACGAATTTTAAAGCCAAAAAAATATGCATGAATGCAACTTTCATGAAGTAAAATCACTAAAAGCCTTCCTTTCTGCTGGAAAAAATAGTCCCTGATCTGAACAGCAACAGAAGTTACATTTTATTACGGCATTAAATATGTAAAAGACTCATAAACGGTCAAAGACTGTTTATGAGTGTGTGTGTGAGTCAGTCAGTAGTGAAGACTTTCATATTGAAGCCTGAAACTGGTTGTGAACACAAAACATGGTGCAACTGTCAGGCATGGTTTAACTTAACTGTTAAAAAGACATTTTAAATGGTTTTAGCTTTCCTGTAGCTCAAACAGTAGAGAGTGGCGCTTGCAACGCCAAGGTCATGGGTTTGAAAAAGCAAGAACGGATTAGAATGTCAATGTGTTTCTTGAATGCAATGTAAGTTGCTTTGGATAAAAGCGTCTGACAAATGCAGAATTATTGTGTTGTAAACCCAACAATTGACCAATCAGAATCAAGGACTGGAAATAACTGGTTTATAAAAACAAATATACTTTTTAAGTAAAATGAGCATTAAGCTTTCGATTTCGAGAGAAAGGGCTGTTTTTTACCATTCAGTGAAGAAAAGTTAGTTGGGAAAGTGCGTGATATTCTTGGGTAGTCCATCCATGAGAGTATTGTATGTTTATAGCGTATTTTGTGTGCAAATTCTATATAAGTTCTTCAATCAGATCAAAAACATATGATTCATGAATCGATTTGCTTTCTACCCAAATATTCACAGCCCTAGTAATTTTAGATATCGCTGAGTCAAATATTGCTGTAGGCACAAGCATTTTAATGTGACGGATTGACATTTTTTTGGCCACGGACCTTATATTGCTCTGTACTTGAAAGATGATCTGTCTAATTTGAAGTACGAGAGCTGTGATGTGTCCAGTCAGCTCCATGATCCAAAACATGCATAAAATATTAATAATCTTAGTGCTATGATATATAAACGCTTCACAAATTAATTATGGTTAAAGAAAATGCATTAAAGCATTGAGAATTTTTGATGAGAAAAATCTTAATGGTCCTAAACGTAGGACTGATTTGATTTATTTTCCAAACCGTACAGTATGAGCGTCTGTCATTTGTGGCGAAACATCCACTTCTTGAGATTTGCTCAGATGTTTGCGTTTATTCAAAGCGACTTAAAGTTAACAACCTAAGGCTGCTTTTTCAGGAATTCTGTGATAATCAAATCCACATCTTTTAACCGCTAGGCCACAGCACTTCTACATTTTTGGATTTGTCTACATGACATGTTGTTCTCGATGTTTGATTACATTTTTGTCTCTGCCTGTACATTTTGCTTCATAATTAACTTCATTCTTTCTGCTTCTTGATATGTAAACACATTCCACTTTGTGTTTTGCAACCTCATTGCTGTCTCATCTCTGGGAGCACATACTTTCTTTTCTTTTTTTCAGTACAAATGACGGCTACACTTTGATTTATTGTAGACTATTTTGAGCTTGCTTTGTTTGCAAAATAATGGGATTCCTGAATGAGATCATGGCAGCAATAGTTCTTCAGACAAGCTAAATATTACAAGTTTACAAAGATGATTCCATTGTTGGTGTGCTGTGTAATTGGTCATATTTTACCCTGGAAAAAATAGACATTTTCCACTAAGGCGAAAGTGTACTTGTGCGATTTTATTTTTGTTTTGCATTTAAGTCTCAGTTCATTGATCAGGGAGTTAAAGGTTCTGTTAATCCAAAAATGAAAATTCAATTGTGTACTCAACGTCACTTTGATTAATTTCTTCTCTCATTATTGTTGTCTATTTTTCAACTAAAAATACAAAAAGACAGTAAAAGTGTTCCATATGGATCGAGTGGTTTACTCCAAGTCTTCTAAAGAGACACCAACACTTTATGTAATAAACATTAATCAGTGCACATACTAGATAGAAGCCATTTGATCTCATGCAAGCATGGTTGATCTTCTTTGCCATATTTAATAATTGCTGTGTGTATGTTTTTCAATGTTTATGCTTACATTTTTATTAGTTTGTCTTATAAAGCATTCGTGTCTCTTCAGAAGACTTTAATACAGTTTGAGTTGTAGCATTCCTGTAACTCAAACAGCAGAGAATGGCGCTTGCAACGCCAAGGTCATGGGTTCGATCCCCCGTGAAAGCAAGAACTAATGCCAATGTTTTTCTTGAATGTAAGTCGCTTTGGATAAAAGCGTCTGACAAATACAGAAATGTAAATAAATGTAATTGTAAAGCTTAACTACTCCAATAGTTAAAAAATAGTAGTTCAAATGAAACCAAATCAGGATCAGTTGTGCGTCTTGCACAGTAGCGGTGCTTCATTACTAAATCTGTTTTTGAATGTATCAGAATTATTAAGCAGCTGTTGCTCTAACAGTATAATCTGCGTAAAAAAGGAACACTTTTTATAGACGCATTTTATTGTTGTTATTTTTGTTGTATCCCTTGATTGATAGATTAGCATTGGATTTGTATAATCCTCATCAAATTCCAAACCCATCAGATTTTTTTTATTTTTCTTATTCAGGTGATCCCCATGTTGCCTCGTCTTCTGTGTGAGGAGCTATGCAGCTTGAATCCTCTCACTGATAGACTGACATTCTCTGTCATTTGGAAGCTTTCTCCAGAGGGAAAGGTACTTTGTTTTATATGACCTCTTAAACTCTCCTTGAGAACAAATCTCAAAACACTGTTCACAGACCCTGTGCATTTTTGCCTCTCTTTTCTCTTTTTCCATTGTCACATGGCCTGAGATCCGTCTCAGGTTTTTTCCTGTAATATTATTTTATCTGTACTCTAGATCCTGAGGGAGTGGTTTGGGCGAACTGTCATCTGTTCCTGCATTAAGTTGAGTTATGATCATGCTCAGAGTATGATTGAAGCTCCTGACAAGCACTTTAGTGCTGAAGAGCTGCCGTCCTGTTCCCCAGACCACAGCATCCTTGAGATACAAGAGGCCGTCTTCAACTTGCACAACATCGCCAAACAACTCCGAGCCCAGCGCTTTGAGAATGGAGCTCTCCGTCTGGACCAGGTCAGGCAGACCAGACTTCAGTCTGGACAGTTACTGTTCTGTCAAACTGTGTGTCATTTTAGTGAAAATGTAGTACTAAAAAGCTCTCATCCCTGTGGTCACTGTTTACTGTTCTCTCGTTATAAAAGTCCAATAAGTGATACCTCAGTCTTAATTTAATAGAAGAAAATTACAGGTATATGCAATACAATATACAATGGGTACGGAAAGTATTCAATGGGTACGGAAAGTATTCAGATACTGTTTTTACATTGATTTGTTACATTGCAGCCATTTGCTAAAATATTTAAGTTAATTGTTTTCCTCATTAATGTACACAAAGCACCCCATATTGACAGAAAAACACAGATTTGTTGACATTTTAGCAGATTTATTTAAAAAATAAGTATTCATACCCTTTGCTGTGACACTCATATATATATAACTCATGTGCTGTCCATTTCTTCTGGTCATCCTTGAGATGGTTCTACACCTTCATTTTAGTCCAGCTGTGTTTGATTATACTGATTGGACTTGATTAGGAAAGACACACACCTGTCTATATAAGACCTTACAGCTCACAGTGCATGTCAGAGCAAATGAGAATCATGAGGTCAAAGGAACTTTGTTCCAAATTAGTTTCACCAAAATTAATTTGCCTATATATGTTTTTTTGCCTTAAAAATGGCTCTTTTGAAGCACATTTGTAGATCACCGCACACATTTGTGGATTTTGAAAATTTCTAGTATCAAGATGTGCTCAAGAATCCACAGATACGTGATCTCCATCCATCGTTTACACCAGCCAATCAGATAACAGGAGGCCCAACTGTACTCTTTGACCAAGTGATGCTGACATTATTATGGTCTGTGACAGATTCTATGTAAAGGATTTCTGACAGTATGCAGTTCTCAAGGTGGAGAAGCAATTCAATTCCTACTAAAATAATACCTCGGTTTACAAGTGACTTTGTATATGTGCAAATCGGTGTACGAGTTTTGTATCGGAGTGCGAGCAAATTTTTCCCTCGCATATTTTTTTGTGGAAAAGTCCTAATGCTCAGCATCTTCGCTCTCATTTTTACTGGAAATATCCTAATGACAGCCTTTCACAAAGCCCATTACCCCTTCACTCGTTCATTCTCTCAGCGTCGCTCGGTTTAGCTGCATCATTCACCACAGTGATACTTTTATAAGTGATTTACAGCGGTTTCACCTCGTGTTGTTAACATTAATTGTGATCGCTATTGTTCTCGTAGTGAAATATATGCGTACAGTACAGCATATAGACAATAACCTCAAGAAGAGTAAGAAAGAAGGGATGAAATTCTCCCTGTAAGCAGTAAAACCCTCCTCTCGTCTCCTTCACGCCAGCAGCGACGCTACTCAAAGATAAAGTGCGTTACAGTAAATTGTCAAGTATTTTTAGAGTTTAATTGTCAATTATTAATTAGTATTTATGAGATCTTAATGGTTATAATTTTAACTGTAATTAATAGGGTAAAACCAAAAAAATATTTAAAATGGGCATTTATGGTCGTGTGGAACGAATCGGGTGATTTTTATTGCATTCTTATGGGGAAAATTGTTTTGGTGTACGAGCATTTTGAGTTACGAGCTCTTGGAACGAATTAAACTCGTAAACCGAGGTATTACTGTATAAGTGAATCTTAGTTCCCAGTACTGAAAATACTGATGCTGTAAAAGGAGTGTAGACGTGACAACATGTAACAAAATGAAAACACGTTTATTCTTTTGTGGCACAAATAGTTTGGCGCCTTAAACCCACAGGAGCCATTTCTGTCTTTGGAGCTCTGGAAAGCCATCCACAAATCCACAGCAGCAATTGTGACCTAAAAACATATTTATGAAAATGTTTTGTTTTGTTATTTATTTATTTGATTCTCCTTTACGTTTATTTGTGGATGATCTATTAATTTGTATAAAAGGATCGATTCTAACCCCATAGTGGATAGATGCTTAGTGGGAAAGACGGAAGCATTGCTTTCCTGTGGATATTCTGGTAAATCCGAATTAAGATAGACAGATGAAAAGTGGATAAGCATGGATAGGTTTACTGTAACAAGCAGTTAGTTTATGTTACGTAGGAGTGCCATTCATCCTCACATACTCGATTGCAAACTTCATGAACACACTTGTAATATGTTGTATCATAGATGTTTTTCATTAGGCTCACCAGAAGTCTTTCCATTACATAAGCCCTGTTGCTATTATTAGGAAGTTTCATAAAGATATGAGTACATTTGGTTGATGTGTCTGTCTCCGTGATGGATCTCTTTGGGTGGTGATTCCCTCAGGGTGTAGAGTTAATTCAAGTGAGTCAGGGATAATTTGGCACTGCTCTTCTATCCTAAAGCTGTTCACATGCTGTTTCTCTTCACTCATAACACATGAACTACATGATTGGCACAATCATCAATCACGCAAAACTTTTTCATCCACAGCATATCATCCTCATTGATTTACTAGGAGTTTGTTTGGTTATTATTGAACATAAACATAAACCTAATATAAATGCCCAGTCCATGCTTTTCTTGTTTGTAATTTTAAAAAGTAAAGTTTAATTTATTCAGTTTAGGATAAAACGTAACGTGAGTGTCTCTAAGGGATTCATCTACCTTTTAATACCTAATGTATTAGAAAACTTTTCAAATATCTATAAGAAAACATGAAAAACTTAGAATTGGACTCTCATTAAAACTTATTCAGTTTTGTACAAGTTTCATATTACATGCTTACCCTTGGATTAATGCTATTGAATTTTGATTAGTTAATGCCCTACAGTAAGTAATTTACAACTTGATGTTTTAATGACAGTTGCAGTAATGGTTGTGTAATTGATTTGTGTACATTTCCTGGTTACAGCTTAAGCTATCTTTCACCCTGGATAAGGAGTCCAGCATGCCTCAAGGCTGCTACATCTATCAGTATCGGGACAGCAACAAGTAAGAATGCACACACAAGCTGATGATGTGACTCTGACTGTGGTGTGTGTGATAAAATGCTAAGCGGTGTAAGTGGGCATGCGTGCTTTATCATCTAAAGCCAGCTTTGTTCGCCTCTGTCCTTTTGCTGGTCGTAACTTTTTAGTGCTATTGAACTGGACTCCTCCTGTTCTGGTGTTGCACAACATGTGCCCCTGAACACCTTCATATTGAGCTTCTGAACAATGAATCTCATGCCCTGTATCATACAGACTGGTGGAGGAGTTCATGTTGCTGGCAAACATGGCGGTCGCCCATCAGATCTACCGCACGTACCCAGAGTTAGCCCTTCTGCGGAGACACCCGCCACCCCAGAGCAAAATGGTGGATGACCTGCAGGAGTTTTGTGACCAGATGGGTCTTGACATCGACTTCTCCTCATCTGGAGCACTCCATGTGGGTATCGTAAACCATGCTAACAGCATTAACCAACATTGGCAAACTAACTTCCAGATCCCATCCAGGAACATAGAGAGATGTCTAATGCCAAGCATTGGTTTTGTCCTCAACCTTTGAAACAACAGTGCTTTTTGCTGCACGGACCGTTTGAAAATGTTAACCAGTAGCCAAATAGCTATTTAGCTGATATTTAGGCCACTGTTATATGGCCTTTCAAATGGTATGTAGTCATGTGGCCTTTCTAAATCCTTGCTAATAATTAAATCAGTGATTTTAATGCCAGTTAACGAAATGTTTTAGCCTACTGCATCAGTAGCTGATGCTATGGGAAGGGTTTTGGGTGGTGCCGATTGTCTGTATATAATCATTCCAGCTCATTGCTCCTCTGAATTTTTTTATTTTACCTCAGAAACGTCATGCTAGTGTGGAAGCCCATTTTCACCACATAAGAAAAAAAAATTGCACATGAAATCTCGAAATTATGACACATTGATTCAAATGACGCACTCTTGAGACGATTTTGAGCAAGAACAAGCTTTGGCGCAGAAAGAACGAAACGGACGTTGCTGCGGTGGCAGCTTTCATTAAACAACAACTTTAAACCTCTGGCCGATGTCATGGTTATAGATGGATCCACAAAGTTATGATACACAGGCCTCCTCAGTCTCAAATCAACCCCTTCACATCTAAAAGCTGCAACAGAACTCGCACAGTTTCCTTATCAGTCACAATACCATTGTTTGGTGCATCCATCTATAACCATGACATTGGCCAGAGGTTTACAGTTGTTGTTATAATTTTATCATTAGTAAAACTACGATTAAAGTATTCCTTATTATGTTCACAGTTTATCTTGTCGTGTCGGATCAATGTACTCGCAAGACTTTTCAAATCTCATAATTATGACTTAGTCATATTTTTGACTTTATCTCATAATTTTAACTTAGTCATAATTTTGACTTTTTATCTCATAATTTCGACTTTCATAAACAACTTAAAAAGGTCGAAATTGACTTACTATCTCATAATTTTAACTTAGTAAGTCATAATTTCGACATATCTCATAGTTTTGACTTTTTATCTCATAATTTTACTTAGTAAGTCATAATTTTAACTTGGTCATAATTTCGACATATCTCATAGTTTTGACTTTTTATCTAAAAATTGACTTTTTATCTCATAATTTTGACTTTATCTCATAATTTTAACTTGGTAAGTCATAATTTCGATTTATCTCATAATTTTGACTTTTTATCTCATAATTTTAACTTAGTCATAATTTTAACTTGGTAAGTCATAATTTCGACATCTCATAGTTTTGACTTTTTATCTAAAAATTGACTTTTTATCTCAAATTGACTTTTTATCTCATAATTTCGACTTTCATAAACAACTTAAAAAGGTCGAAATTGACTTACTATCTCATCATTTTAACTTAGTAAGTCATAATTTCAACATATCTCATAGTTTTGACTTTTTATCTCATAATTTTTACTTAGTAAGTCATAATTTTTACTTAGTAAGTCATAATTTTGACCTCATAGTTTTGACTTTTTATCTAAAAATTGACTTTTTATCTCATAATTTTGACTTTATCTCATAATTTTAACTTGGTAAGTCATAATTTCGACTTATCTCATAGTTTTGACTTTTTATCTCATAATTTTTACTTAGTAAGTCATAATTTTTACTTAGTAAGTCATAATTTTGACCTCATAGTTTTGACTTTTTATCTCAAAATTGACTTTTTATCTCATAATTTTGACTTTTTATCTCATAATTTTAACTTAGTCATAATTTTAACTTGGGAAGTCATAATTTCGACTTATCTCATAGTTTTGACTTTTTATCTAAAAATTGACTTTTTATCTCGTTTTTACTTTTTATCTCAAAATTGACTTTTTATCTCATAATTTCGACTTATCTCATAGTTTTGACTTTTTATCTCAAAATTGACTTTTTATCTCATAATTTTGACTTTATCTCATAATTGACTTTTTATCTCATCATTTTAACTTAGTAAGTCATAATTTTGACCTCATAGTTTTGACTTTTTATCTCAAAATTGACTTTTTATCTCATAATTTTGACTTTTTATCTCATAATTTTAACTTAGTCATAATTTTAACTTGGGAAGTCATAATTTCGATTTATCTCATAGTTTTGACTTTTTATCTAAAAATTGACTTTTTATCTCATAGTTTTGACTTTTTATCTCAAAATTGACTTTTTATCTCATAATTTCGACTTATCTCATAGTTTTGACTTTTTATCTCAAAATTGACTTTTTATCTCATAATTTTGACTTTATCTCATAATTGACTTTTTATCTCATCATTTTAACTTAGTAAGTCATAATTTTTACTTAGTACGTCATCATTTCGACTTCTCATAATTTTGACTTTTTATCTCATAATTTCAACTTAGTCATAATTTCGATTTTTTTTTTCTCTTATGTGGCGGAAATGGGCTTCCATATGCTAGTGCTGTGTTTTTGTGAAAGTGTGTTGTTTATTCAGTGTTCTTCAGCAACAAAATCAGTGGCCTAGGGTCTCTTCACAGTGAAAGTGCTTTGTAGAGTTATCGCAGGTGTGCATGTAAACGCAGCTACTGACATCTCTGAGGCTGCCAAGGCTCATCGTGAGTCTAAGCCAAAAGTCTGACGATGAATTGGAGGTCATGGTGAGTGAGCGACAGTCTGGCATGTCATGACTCTTTCTGCTCACTTAGAGGCTTTCAAATCGACATCGGCGATGCAGTCCTCCTCGCTTCAGCAGTTAGTGAAGCAGTAATTCCTTTGAGAAGGGTGTCCTAGTCCAATCTGTGTCCTAGAAATTTATAGACTACAAATCCACCCCCCTGAAAATTACACCCACTACAAGAAGTTACACCTCCCATGAAGAACTAAGCGTAGATGTCATTGACTAACAGTCATTTGAAGTAAATTATTTTGTTTTATGAAATGTTTGTAAGTGCTTATTTGACAGTCAGAGATTTCTAATTACAATGCGATTTGCAGCGCTGTGAATTGTAGCTAATCATGATTGACAGCTTCGCTCATTATTGGCGCACTCTTTGCTTGCATTCTGTGTGTAATCCATTCACAATTTGAATTAAAGTTGCTGCTATGAGGAATGGCCGTTTATACTCTGCAGTTTCAGAGGAGACAAATGCTTTTAAATGCAGAATAAATCCGCTAAAATATCACCAATATTATTTGACAGTAACGGCTCATATTTATCTTTATGTAAATCAACTCAAATTTAAAATGTTGATGTAGAAGTATATTCTGACACAGATTCAACGAGAAGACTGGTTTGTCACGGTGGGTCTGAAGGATGTTGTTTATTTCCATTTTTGGATAATCCCGAGACGCATGAAGTTCCTCCGGTTCGTGTTCAGGGGCCAGACTTACTGATATCAGGTTCACAAAGTGTATGGATGCTGCTCTGGTCTGTGTGGGTCCTAATGCCCCAGTAAAGTGATTGGGAGACTACACTGTCAAAAAGCATCATCCTTCGGATGAGACCTTAAACCCGAGTTCCTGCTTCTCTTTTGTCATTAAAAATTAAATTAAATTTAGATATGTAAGCCTGGCATCCTGACCAAATTTGCCCATTAGCCTCTGTCCATCATAATGGCTTCTAATCATCCCTGTAAAATGATTGGCTTCATCAGTCTGTCTCCTCTCCACCATTAAGCTGGTGTGTGGTGAGTGTTCTGGTGCAATATGGCTGCCGTCTCTTCATCCATGTGGATGCTGCCCATCGCTGGTTGAGGATATTCTCCCCTTCCATATGTGAAGTGTTTTGAGAATATTAAGTGTTTTAATATTGGTGTTGTTATTATTATTATTGTTGTTATTAGTGGCTACAAGGGGCTAGCTGCCACAAATCAATGAATATCAGGTAATTAGATAAGAGATGCTGTGTCTTTGGTCTATGAGGTGTGTGCTATCACTTTCGCCCTAGGTGTCAGGGCTCACTCTACTAGGAGTGTTGAGTCTTCCCAGAGCTGAGTTTCTCTGGAGGACATTAGAGCTGCTGGTCTTCTCTGTATGCTTTTATAAAATTGCATTATTTGGTCTTGGACTTGGCTTCTGGTTCTTTTTGAATTTCCTTTTTAGCTATAGGCTTTTGTATGTTGTGAAAACATGAGAAAACTAGATGGCAGCTCTCGGAGCTTGCTGTGTGTGGCATATCGTTCCCATAGCGTGGCGTGATTCTATATGGGCTTCAGTCATTTGGCATAACCCAAGGGAAGGTGTGTTCCTTTAGGATCAGCTACTGACACGTCTTTGTGTCATTGTTTTATTCCCTACGTGAGGAACAGGGCCTAAATGTGTAACACAGATGTTTTTTGAAAATATAAAAATGTAGAATTGAAAAGGTTGGGTTTAAAAAATGGAGTATAAAGTTTGTTCACAAAAATCATGATATTATATTTATGGAGAGTCCTTGCATGTGTGTTTGTGTGTGTCTGCGCACACTAATCTGTGTCTTTTGTTGTGACAGAGGAGTCTGAATGAAAACTTTGGTGATGACGAGTATACGGCTGCCAGGAAAGAAGTTCTCACTCACATGTGCTCCAGGCCAATGCAGGTGATGACGAGCTGTTATTAACCGTTTAAACCCCCGATCTGACACATACGTCCACACCGTATAGAGCAGGGAGAGGATGTTGTCTATGTCACACCCTAGTGTTTACATTGGGAGCTACCTATTCTAAAGATTGATACAAGCTTGATGCTCTTAAGCATAAACATACATTATAGTATAGTTCCTTTTTAGTTTTTTTTATTCAAGCGGTGCTTTATACAGTACAGATTGGTTCAAAGCAGCTGTGCAGTAATAACAATGATCATTAAAGCAAACTGAATTCTGCTGTGAAAAGACTAGTGTTGTTATCCACTTTGAGACCAATGTGATCCTCTTTAGTTCCAATAACAGTGCTGATGTTGCAAAATTCATCCGTTGTGTCAAATATAAGTTGATTTAACTATAAAGCTGCAGTACAGTGATGTCATCCGGCTCAATTCATTTCGCGTTTTGTTCTCATCCAATAGTGTCAGTGCAGTCAAATCAATAATATTACTGAATATTATATAATTGCATTTTACTCAATACTAAAGTTTTTTATATATTTAAATAAAAACTCTTATTTGTTACTTGGCCGTTCCTGTAGTTCAAAATTTTTGATTGTTGAGCTAATGTGTCAGATTAGAAGTGGGAACTGCTTTATTAAATTATTCGATGTCATTGTCCTGTTTAGATGGCAGTGTATTTCTGCTCTGGAGCACTTAAGGAGGAGAAGTTCTTCCATCATTATGCTTTGAATGTGCCACTTTACACACACTTCACTTCACCTATAAGACGCTATGCTGATGTCATTGTACACCGTCTACTGGCCGCATCCATTGGTGAGTTAGTTTTTTTGTTTTCAACGTCTTTCTGCCTGTTCACTAGGGAAATGAGTCTTTGTGAGCAGTCCCTACTATGCAATGCAATATTTAATTAATGTATGAACACTGTAAAAAATCATTTCATTTGATGAACCAATTACGATTCCTAAATTGTCTCTGCGGTTTCCGTTAATGCATGAACGCGAACATGAACTTTATTTCTAGTTTTTCTCTAATCCAATAATCGCAAGAAGCTTTGCTCTTTGACAATTTGAAAGTTGAGAGTTCAAAAGTAGCAATGTTGTTATTATTACATAATTTAAAGAATAAATACTGTTTTGGCACTCTTTAAAGTTTGTGACAGATCGCTGTACCCGCCTCATTTCGAGCAGCACATGAACGAATCATCGCTCCCTCTTTACTACTAGTTATAGCAAAAATTACAAATGAATGAAAATCAGAAGGTGTTTGGAGAGAAACCCTACTGAACTTACTGAATTGTCTTGTTTGAAAATTTTCAACCACGGAAAGACGTCGATAAAACCTTTACCTTAGGAAAGCCATTTGGATTTGGTCATTTTATGGACACAAAAAGAAAGTTAACTTTAGAGAGGAGCATGCACTATATTACTTATTCATTATATTTAACTCCTCCTGCTCTTTAGAGATGGTGAGGATGTGCACTAAAATCAAGCCCCGCCCTCTGTTTTTCCTCATTCATGTACAACTTCCGCTTCGCACAGACTTTAAGTTCAGTGCTGTTTTATCTGAACCCACATCATTATTCTGTCTGTGTCATTCCAGACTGTGGGCCATATTTGAGTCTCTCAGGAGAGGAAGTACACAAACAGGCATCCCACTGCAATGACAGGAAGACCGCTTCAAAAAGAGTTCAAGAGTTGAGCTCTGAACTTTTCTTTGCTGTCTTTGTGAAGGTACGTATCATAGGAAAGATGGTTATTTATCATTTGCACAGCTTGTACAAAGAGTAAAAGTCTTCTGTATCTAAATGGTAATAAAGTAATCTTTGAACAAGTTTACTGTAGTTCAAATAGTAGAGAGTGGCGCTTGCAACGCCTAGGTAACTGATTAGAATGTCAATGTGTTTCTTGAATGCAATGTGAGGATAAAAGTGCCTGCCAAATGCAGAAATGTAAATTCGCAAAATTCTGCCCTTGCTGTAATGCAAGCATAATTGTTATTGATCTGCAAAGGCAGAAATGATGTTGGTTAACAAAGCGTTTATGTCTGAGCTTGATGTTGTTGGCAGGAGTGTGGTCCTCTGGATTCAGAGGCTATGGTCATGGGCGTTCTGGACCAGTCCTTCGACGTGCTTGTGCTTCGCTACGGAGTGCAGAAACGAATCTACTGTAATGTATGTATAAGTCATTCAACCATTTGTTTTCACAGCTTTTCCTGGGGTAATAGTAAATATGTTTTGCATAATAATATATTAGTGTCATTTGCCTCATTATTTGACCTTAAGAGTCACGAAGAGTCATGGCCAGTCAGAGGTCTTCAGAGGGGCCCTTGTTCATAGTGTTCTCTAAGCTCCACTTATAATGTTTGCAAGTTTTTGTTTGCATTAAAACAACTATTTAGAAGTAATTGTCTCTTTTCTATCCTGCTTTTGAGCCTCTCTTTGAAACATTTCATTTTGACAAGCGTGCTGCATTAAAGTAAATGCCACGGCTATGATTGGGTTTTGCAGTTTTGCACATTAACATAATTTTGAGCGTCGCCACAATTACACGTGTGGAATAGTTTTGAATGGCAACTGGTGAAATTTGATAATTATACACCAAACATACTCCAGTCTCCGTAATCATCTTTATTTACATGTGTTGCTTATGTATTTGTGAGGTGGTTTGTACAATATATTAGCGTTTAAACAAAGATGTTAAAGAAAAGGTATTTATCTTGTTACTTGGTTGAAACGTTGGCCAACCGTCAGATTTTATTTCCAGTTTTTTTTCAGAAAAGCCTGCATCGAGCTTTGTCTAGTTTAAAAATGAATTTGCAGTAAAATGAAGTAAAGTAATTTTTTTATCCCATTTAACAGAAATTCATGATTCGTATCAAATAACTTTTTTTAAGCACTTGACAGGCAAATGCCCATGTCCCCAATCATGTTTTCTCAACTTCACTTTGAAATAAAGGCTACAAATATATTTCTAAATGGCCAGTTTTGATTATTTACTTATTCTCTTTGACATAAAACACAATTTATTGTTATAACTTTTTTTTTATGTCCCTCAAACTCCAGTTCGTCCTTTTACATTGGTGCTGTTCACCCTTTAAAATCTTAAAGCATATTCTCCAAATCACATGACTTGCTAGTGTTGTGGCAAATCTGTAGAGTCTAAGTTGTCTCGCAGGGTCAATCAGAGAAAAAAGGCTAAGAGTCGCAGTTTCCAAGTCCGCAGAAGAAAACTTTATTGCCGGCAATAAAGTGAGATGATGGCTCTACATCTGAGTGCAGACTACTACGTATCTGATTTTCAAGACAAATACATCCCATTGTATACTTTTCTCTTATCGTTCAATGTCAATCAGTAAACTCCAGTCCTCCTTTCATATTCCTCCACCTTGACTACCTGCAACCATAAATTTCACTTAAAAACATTCTACTCGTCTTGGTGGCAGCGCTTCTTTTTGCTTGCGCTTCAGAAGTTTTATTTTGAAGGCCACTAACTATCTGTGCATCTGTTTTGGCCCTCTTCCCAGACCTAGTTCTGTCCATCAAATCCTGGGTTCTCATCATTAGCAGGACCTATGTCCTCACTAGCTCCACACCTGGGCTTTTGAATGACATTTTTAACATCTTCAGTACATACTAGCTCGGCACTTAAATGTTTTTTTGAATGACATGAATAGCTTCAACAAACACTAGTTCTACACTTAAGTTTTCAATTACATATTAATTTCTCTAACACTACAAGTGAAATTATTTCATTGGAAAGGAAATTCTTCCTTAATGTAATTTTTCTGCTTGTATGTTTTTTTCCCCCTAGCTCAGGGGTCTGCAACCTTCAAAATCAAAATCTTTTTACTACCGAATAAAATTCACGGGAGCCACAAAACCTATTTGATCCCTAAAATTAAAATAACACTGCATAGGAAAAGGGCCAGAGCATATTACAGTGCCTGACATCATACTTGCGAGTTCACACACCTCTTTAATCTTAATTTTAGTGATCTCCGACTGGTGAAGTCGGACATCATTTGCGGTGACGTGAATAACAATCTCCAATCTGGTTTATATCCAGTTTGCAATACATAAAATAACTAAAGTGTGTAGCATTTATGAAATTACAGAACTACAAAACTAATGAAAGTTCTAATTCAGAACTAATGAAATTGTATTGCTGTTTGTGACAATGGAAAACATCAAATATTTAAAAAAAAAATGATGTAACAAGACTACTTCGATCTTTAAATTTAAGAGGTATAACATTGAAAAAATTAATTAATAAAATAGCTTATTTATTGATTCTCATATATATTTTTCAAAGCTAGGGGAGCCTCTGCACAGGAATGAAGGAGCCGCATGTGGCTCTGGAGCCGCAGGTTGCAGACCTGCCCTAGATAATAATGGGCTTTATTATCTTCAAACGTCCACCTTGTTATTAAGTTTTATTTGAACAAACCCTCTCTGTCCAAAATCCCCCAAACTGTAGGAATAAACCATTTGCAATCCAAATAAACTCCTACTACATGCGTGAATCTTGGGTCGGGCTGAAGAGTAGAAGTAGATCTTCTGCAAAGATATCATACTGAGAGAAAATCTGTTGTTTTAGCAACTTGGTAGCAACTTCCAGATTTTATGATTATTAGACCGTCTTTTTCACATTTCTGTAGTTGTATCTAATTTTTTTGCAATTACAGCCATTTCATTGATGGTGCCTTTGTTAAACTTTCTTCATGGTGAATATTGAGGTTTGCCCTTTCAAGCCACTGAATGCAATGTAGTGTGAAACTGTGAAGTTATAGGCCAGCACACTATAAATGGCCACAACAGAAAAAAACATTCATTGCTTTTTAATAATGCATGAAATAATGAATAATAAATAAC
The DNA here is from genome assembly GCA_037043235.1 of Rhodeus uyekii. Classification (NCBI taxonomy): domain Eukaryota; kingdom Metazoa; phylum Chordata; class Actinopteri; order Cypriniformes; family Acheilognathidae; genus Rhodeus; species Rhodeus uyekii. Next base: position 753,868 of record JAWRVZ010000184.1, on the reverse strand, counting down.
ATGCTTTCTTTCTCTTGAAGTCATTAGAGGGGCTAAAGTCGTTCAGCTTCTGTAAAGTGGGAAAGAGACCAGAGATGACTCTTTTTTGGGAAACAGGTGACCCAAGCAAGGAGTCCATACAACAGGTGCGCTACTCCATGCAGCTTTCTTCTGTTTGCTAAAAGCCTCATTTGCTCAATATCTGTTACATTGGTGGGTTTGAAATGAATGCAGTTACAAATGTTTGTTAATGTTTATACAGTTTTGAAATGTTTAAACGAAAAACGTTAATCATGAAATATTAAAAAGCTTGATCATTACACCAACAGGGGCTGAAAACATTGCATTCTAAATGCATAGACATTTTAATGGAGTTATATGGAGTTCCCACTATTCTGGGAATCTTTTTCACAAGATTTTAGAGTGTTTCTGTGGGAACATTTGACCTTTCGTGCATTAGAATGTCATGGCTGTGAAAATTTGGAGCTCTTCTGCCATGGAATTTATATATACAGTGGAGTTCACTTATCTCGAGCTCGGTTAACTCGCCAACTCTTATGTCGATGTTTTTGAAGTGGAACCGCCAAACTTCCTATTTGTCTAAGCATTTTCTTATGGGTTATGTCGATTCTTATGTCGGCGAACACTAATATCTCATGCACAAAAGAGGGACAAATTCGCCACTTCATATGGTTATCTCGTGACTGATCGTACCTAGTTCACTGCGCATGTGCAGAGTTCGCGTTGCACGTGGATCGCGGTCCATACGGTCGCTCGGTCAGTGACGCTTCAGTGACGTTTCTCTCACAGTGAAGAACTCACGGAAGTGACGGGTGTCTAAGACTCGCGGAAGTCTAAAGCCTTCTAGATGCTATCTTGGAAGAGGAGGCGCAGGATTTGAGCCGATTCGAGCGCGTCTGCAGTGAGTGTGTGTTCAGGGAGTCGAGCGCGTCTGCAGTGAGTGTGTGTTCAGGGAGTCGAGCGCGTCTGCAGTGAGTGTGTGTTCAGTGAGTCGAGCGCGTCTGCAGTGAGTGTGTGTTCAGTGAGTCGAGCGCGTCTGCAGTGAGTGTGTGTTCAGTGAGTCGAGCGCGTCTGCAGTGAGTGTGTGTGTTCAATGAGTCGAGCGCGTCTGCAGTGAGTGTGTGTTCAGTGAGTCGAGCGCGTCTGCAGTGAGTGTGTGTTCAGTGAGTCGAGCGCGTCTGCAGTGAGTGTGTGTTCAGGGAGTCGAGCGCGTCTGCAGTGAGTGTGTGTTCAGTGAGTCGAGCGCGTCTGCAGTGAGTGTGTGTTCAGTGAGTCGAGCGCGTCTGCAGTGAGTGTGTGTTCAGTGAGTCGAGCGCGTCTGCAGTGAGTGTGTGTGTTCAATGAGTCGAGCGCGTCTGCAGTGAGTGTGTGTTCAGTGAGTCGAGCGCGTCTGCAGTGAGTGTGTGTTCAGTGAGTCGAGCGCGTCTGCAGTGAGTGTGTGTTCAGTGAGTCGAGCGCGTCTGCAGTGAGTGTGTGTTCAGTGAGTCGAGCGCGTCTGCAGTGAGTGTGTGTTCAGTGAGTCGAGCGCGTCTGCAGTGAGTGTGTGTTCAGTGAGTCGAGCGCGTCTGCAGTGAGTGTGTGTTCAGTGAGTCGAGCGCGTCTGCAGTGAGTGTGTGTTCAGTGAGTCGAGCGCGTCTGCAGTGAGTGTGTGTTCAGTGAGTCGAGCGCGTCTGCAGTGAGTGTGTGTTCAGTGAGTCGAGCGCGTCTGCAGTGAGTGTGTGTTCAGTGAGTCGAGCGCGTCTGCAGTGAGTGTGTGTGTTCAGTGAGTCGAGCGCGTCTGCAGTGAGTGTGTGTGTTCAGTGAGTCGAGCGCGTCTGCAGTGAGTGTGTGTGTTCAGTGAGTCGAGCGCGTCTGCAGTGAGTGTGTGTGTTCAGTGAGTCGAGCGCGTCTGCAGTGAGTGTGTGTTCAGGGAGTCGAGCGCGTCTGCAGTGAGTGTGTGTTCAGGGAGTCGAGCGCGTCTGCAGTGAGTGTGTGTTCAGTGAGTCGAGCGCGTCTGCAGTGAGTGTGTGTTCAGGGAGTCGAGCGCGTCTGCAGTGAGTGTGTGTTCAGGGAGTCGAGCGCGTCTGCAGTGAGTGTGTGTTCAGTGAGTCGAGCGCGTCTGCAGTGAGTGTGTGTTCAGTGAGTCGAGCGCGTCTGCAGTGAGTGTGTGTTCAGTGAGTCGAGCGCGTCTGCAGTGAGTGTGTGTTCAGTGAGTCGAGCGCGTCTGCAGTGAGTGTGTGTTCAGTGAGTCGAGCGCGTCTGCAGTGAGTGTGTGTTCAGTGAGTCGAGCGCGTCTGCAGTGAGTGTGTGTTCAGTGAGTCGAGCGCGTCTGCAGTGAGTGTGTGTGTTCAATGAGTCGAGCGCGTCTGCAGTGAGTGTGTGTTCAGTGAGTCGAGCGCGTCTGCAGTGAGTGTGTGTTCAGTGAGTCGAGCGCGTCTGCAGTGAGTGTGTGTTCAGTGAGTCGAGCGCGTCTGCAGTGAGTGTGTGTTCAGTGAGTCGAGCGCGTCTGCAGTGAGTGTGTGTTCAGTGAGTCGAGCGCGTCTGCAGTGAGTGTGTGTTCAGTGAGTCGAGCGCGTCTGCAGTGAGTGTGTGTTCAGGGAGTCGAGCGCGTCTGCAGTGAGTGTGTGTTCAGTGAGTCGAGCGCGTCTGCAGTGAGTGTGTGTTCAGGGAGTCGAGCGCGTCTGCAGTGAGTGTGTGTTCAGTGAGTCGAGCGCGTCTGCAGTGAGTGTGTGTGTTCAGTGAGTCGAGCGCGTCTGCAGTGAGTGTGTGTGTTCAGTGAGTCGAGCGCGTCTGCAGTGAGTGTGTGTTCAGTGAGTCGAGCGCGTCTGCAGTGAGTGTGTGTTCAGTGAGTCGAGCGCGTCTGCAGTGAGTGTGTGTTCAGTGAGTCGAGCGCGTCTGCAGTGAGTGTGTGTTCAGTGAGTCGAGCGCGTCTGCAGTGAGTGTGTGTTCAGGGAGTCGAGCGCGTCTGCAGTGAGTGTGTGTTCAGTGAGTCGAGCGCGTCTGCAGTGAGTGTGTGTTCAGTGAGTCGAGCGCGTCTGCAGTGAGTGTGTGTTCAGGGAGTCGAGCGCGTCTGCAGTGAGTGTGTGTTCAGTGAGTCGAGCGCGTCTGCAGTGAGTGTGTGTTCAGTGAGTCGAGCGCGTCTGCAGTGAGTGTGTGTTCAGTGAGTCGAGCGCGTCTGCAGTGAGTGTGTGTTCAGTGAGTCGAGCGCGTCTGCAGTGAGTGTGTGTTCAGTGAAGCATCATTGTCCAGGAGTTCCCAGATTACATTGACATCGACAAAGACGTTGTCACTGATAGAAGCATTTGTTTTCAACAGACCGTTAAAGGCAAAAAGCAACAAAGCATATATTAACTGCGTGTGCAATACTATTGAGAAGTGTGTCCGAGCGAAATTACTGTTATGAGTGAATGTGTTTATGTGTGTTGTGACTGTTTACGCTGTGAGCGATCATTGTGTTTGCAATGTTGGAGAATATAATTAAAGGTTTGTATGGAGAATGGAAGGTGTTTTTTTTATTGTATACTGGTAAATCTCTGCTGTTAGTTGGTGCACATATGCCTTTTGTTGTTAGCAAACATATACAGTGTATGTTCATTTTATAGCATGCCGAGCACTTCATCAAACAAATCGCCATATTGTCTGTTGGTTTTCTCGATCATCGGTTATCTCAACGCTTTTTTGCAACCCCAGAGGCCGTCGACATAACCGTATTCCACTGTATATATATTTCTGCATTTGGCAACTTGCATTGCTAGCGACCTACATTGCATTCAAGAAACACATTGACATTCTAATCAATTCTTGCTTTCCCTGGAAATTGAATCCATGACCTTGACGTTGCGCTAATGCTCTAGTGATTGACTTTTAACTCCTCAGCACTCAGTGCCCCGCTCTGGGTTTTTGTGTGGTCTTCCCCTTTGTGACTGACTTGCAGCCATTTCTAAATGCTTCCACCTTCCAGTGTAACCACTTACAGTTGACCGTGGAATATCCAGCAGAGACTAAATTTCACAACCTGACTTATTGCAAAGGTAGCATCCTATCACAGTACCACACTTGAATTCACTGAGCTCTTCAGAATGACTCCATGGCTAGCTGCCTGATTTTGTACACGTTTGGCAGGTCTGATTCAAACGCATGAATTCAATAACTAAGAGTTGTGTCCCAATGCTTTTGTCCATATAGTGGATCGACATTTTTAAAATCATCCAGACGGCCTGTCAGCTGCTTCGAACACGCAGCATCCAAATAGCAATGTTCTTAGAAACCCCAGCAAGCACAAGCTTAAACGGGGCTGGACTGTGGCATAAGCAGCCCAGGGTGCAAAAAAAAAAAAAAAAAAGTAGGTTTGAATCTACTTTAGTGTTGCCAGCGTTTCTGTATTTTGGGGGTGGGTGTGCCAATCTAAAATCTCTCCCACGGCGCCTACAAAGATGCCTTCCAATTTCTTGGAACATCCTAGCAATCACATACCATGGTTATTTATTTGCAGTGGATAATGGTGTGCTGTCTTCTTCTGCAGGAGATCTCCATCTTCAGCCTGGTGAACGTTCAGCTGAAGGCAGATCGAGTTCCTATGAAGTACAGCGCTGTGCTCAAGAGACCCTCAGCACTCGTATGAATTATCCCAACGCGTTTTTATTTCTGCAAGTTTATTCTTAACCAAATAGAAGCGTCAACAGGCTTCTCCTCTTCTCTTCTGAAATGATGAACTCCATTTTATGTGATTTTATTTTAATTTTATTGGATTTTTTTTTTTCTGAAATCTGCCAAATGCACATTTCTTTTCATTTAGGAATGTTACGTTTTCAAAATATTTTGCTTTAGCCTCAGGAAGTGTTAAGTTAAGGTATTATTTTCAGGGATTGCGCCATAAGTTTAAATATCTTTATTTTGAAACGAATTGAAATTCACCCTCAGTCAGAGAATAGTTTCCAGAAAAGTGAATTTAAGTTGCCTTTTTGATGCCAGTATTTTAACTCTTTCTTCATTGTGTGCTTTGTGACATTTGGGCGCTGTTTTTGTTCGGCCTTAAACCTTTTAGTATATGCAGTCTTTGTACGAGAGGTAGTCACTTCAGAAATGGTGTTTGTCAACTTTAGAAGTTGCAGATATGTTAATCATTATTTTGTTTTCCCAATGGGAAGCATTGAGTCCTTAACAAAGAGACGATTTTTAATAAGTGAGTTTTGGACTATATATTAGCTTGGCTTTGTTTTGTTGCAAATACTGGATCGTTATGTTTTTAAATAAGACCTTTGGGTGAATCTTTTGTTAAATATTGGTGGATGCTTTTTAATTACTTTCAAGAATTAATTGTAAAGCATCAAATCTTTTGGAACCGCACCATAGGAAGAAAACATCTGGCAGAAAAAAAAAATAATAATAAATTTAACTTCACAGTCCCTCCACTGCTGGCTTCTGATACATGTAATGGCACTGCCCCAAACACCCCATACACTTGAATGCTGTTTTACATACACTGAACATCTTTAAGAAGTGTTTTAAAATGTCATTTGTCTCATTTTATGCATTTAATTTAATGTTTTCATATGCTTATTTTTGCACATGGAATTTCAGTGATTGTTTCAGGTATTAATATTTTCAACTATTTACTCATAAACTGTTGATCTGGCAAACAATGTCTTCTCTGCTGTATATCATGGTATGCCGTTCTTGGGACCAGTATAAAACTCAAACAGACAATAACTGTATGACATGTCAGAAAGACTAGATAAAGGCAGCTGGGCTTAACTTTATTTAAATCACTAGGGTCAATTGAATAACCTCGACAGTTAGCAAGACAGCAGCCGTATGATATGACAAAAAAAAAATCTTCAGTTTAAGATTCAACTGCTAAGTAAATGAAGCGGAAATAGTTTCCCAGTTGTTGTAGGTTTGGAACACGCCAGTATAGATGTATAAAGTGTTTTAAATCTGCATATAGTGTTTAATTAGAGACGTGTGTTGTAAGTATTCCGGTAGGGGTTAAATTTGATGTAAGTGCACATTTGTTGTAACATTGTTCTAAAACTGTAGTCCTAAAATATATGAACAATGCAAAATAATATGGTAAAGTGTGATACCGACTTCAAAACTAATAAAAACCACTTCCACAAAGTCTCTACTACGTCTCTATGCAATACAGATTGTTTCAAAGCAGCTTTACAGTAATAATAATGAGCAAAGGCAATACTGTTCTGTTCTCGTCCAATAGTGTCAGTCCAGTCAGTTTAACAATATTGCTCAATATTAAGTGTCCCTAAGCCATAGGCGACAGTGGCGAGGCTCCCCAACTCCATCAGGTGGGAGAAACCAGACTCACACGGGGGTTATTCAATTAAGAAGCTCTGCAATCAGATTCATACTAGCAACAATTGAATTGGAGAGCTCTTTAATAATAAATCAGAGACGTTAGTAAGAATTGTATTCGAGAGCTCTGCATTTGGAACTGTTAATAATAAGAGTTGAATGGGCTCTCTAATGTCATTTTTATTTGTAAAAATGCAATTATGACGTAACGCTGGGGACATTTTAAGCTTTAAATATAGCTATAAGCTGTATCTTCGGTAATTGGGAGTGTTGTATTCTAGCAAGAGATCTATGATGGTGATATTCTGCGGTTTGCGGTGATGAGCGCCTGCTGTCGTGGTTAGGCTCTGTTCAGTTTCGTGTTTTGTTTTCATTCATGTTTGCTGTCAGTTTAATTCAGTCTTCCTCTGTCTCCTTGGTTAGGGTTTGAGTTAGTTCTGTTCTGTTCCAGAGATTCTTCAGTGTTTTGTAAAGATTTGAGTTTAAGAAGATTAATAAGATGAGCATCTCCTTTCAACTTTACTTTGTGCAGCATCCAGTGACCGTGACACCCGTAGTCCAGAGGTCTTCTTTTTTTTTTGTTTAAGGCGAATGTTGCACCAGCCATGAGAACAAATCCTTACCTTCTTTAAATGTGTTCTTTAAACTAAATTACATCGGTAACGCTTTAGTTTAGGGTCCAATTCTCACCATTAACTAGTTGCTGATTAGCATACAAATTAAGATATTGACTGTTACTTATAAAGCACATGTCAATGCTATATTCTGATGACATTATTCTGTAGTCCTAATCCTACCCAATACCTAATCTTAACAACTACCTTACTAACTATTAACTCTGTGATTGGGAATTTATTGAAGCAAAAGTCATAGTTAATAGTGAGAATTGGGCCCTTTATGTAAAGTGTGACCATTACGACTAGTAAAAGCAGGGGCATTTAATGCTGGATGGCTTGCCATATGCGCACGTCACGTTGTTGAACATACAGCCTATGAGAAACGCTTTCTCTGTAGTAAGACTGGTTGGATGGGGCGCACCGCTGCTGAATGATGCTGGATGCTTCATCATGGGATACATGCACTAATAAATACCATGAGCATATTAGCAATAAACGTCACCGTGTGCACTGTAAATGCGTTGCGTTTCGTGCGTTAAACGCAAACGCATTGTAAATCATTGTATTGTTTTGTCTTCTCCGTGCGCTCTTGGGATCACCTCCAGACATCAGTGCGATTAACAGCCGGTCATTATTTCACCAAAATGAAAGTGACGGTGGATTTTGAGGAATGCCTGAAAGATTCTCCACGTTTCCGGTGAGTCTGATGCTGATATGAATCCATGCACTTGTAAAAAAGCCGCACAAAAGCTCTCCATCACTCTCTCCTCATGGATGCGACGGGCTGCGCCTCAAACGCTGCTGAGCTTCCTATCTAGACGGCTCTGCTGGCCATCATATCAGCCCATGCTCATGCTCACTAGATAGATAGCACACCAGCTTTGAGACAGCTAGAGTGTCTCACCTCACCTGCCGCATTATGAATGGAGAGATGCGCCAGAAAAGAGAAACAAATGAAGGAAATGATCTGTGAGAAACTCATTGTGGCGGCTCCCTCTGTGCTTTATGTAACTGTTATGCATAAATATATAAATATAAATTACATAATACGCATTTAACCTTGCATGTTTGATATAGCTAGATAAGGAATGCAATGACACGTTGGTGTACAATTATAAAAGTAGTAGTGGCATGAATAACACCTTTCTGAATATCTTAGTTGTGTGATTAATGTTTCTTTGCATCCCCAACACGTGGATCAATTACAGCAACAAGATCAGAACTACGCCCAGTTCTCTTCCTACAGATACTGTATGAATATATATACAGTAAATGTGCATTGAATTCAAATTCATAGTTATTACAATAATTGGGTAACAACTAGGGATTAACCCTGAACATAAACCTAACCTTAAAGTGGAAATGAAGCATTCTGTCAAGTTTACATTATTTTTAGTAAACTGATTTCCACTTGTATTAAAAAAACGGATGTAACAAATACAATTAATGTAACCATTTTAAAGAAAAAAGGATGTTTTGTTTCAGCTTTTGGAACAAGTGCGCCGCCATCTTGAAATCCCTCACCGTGTGACGTCACAGGGGCTGTTTGCTCTGTTGGCCAGTGAATATGAGCATTTCTTTACGTTTTGAACACTTGTTTTGAAATGGAAGAAGATGATCTTGAAAGGACTGTTGAGCCCGAAATTACTCATGCATGTGGAGTTACCGTTACGGGTGGAAGAAGTCATGAACCTACTGGTTTGGGGTGAAGAGCGGGTCGGAAACACCATCTGGTGTAAGTGTGGATGGTGTTCGCCAGGGGTGCCCAATACGTCGATTGCAAAGGTAGTGTGGGTAGATTGCATGGAATTAACGAAGTAGACATCAGCCCATCATCTGTCTGCACTCTGAAATTTGTCACTTTATTGACGTACAGGGCAGCCAGTCTGACCTCTGACCTTTCCTGACATATGGGTCAGGAAATGCATGTGAATGCATGTGCACAACAGCACCAAGTGCTACTAAACTCTAGCAAGCTAGCGAGAAAGCCTCCAATTTATTTATTTTAAACTTAAGAAAGGGTATAAAATGTGTGCGGGAGCTGGACAAAGTCAAAATATACGGAGTGGGAGCTGGACTTTTTTTTCACTATGTCATTTTCGAAGTACGTTTGAAAAGTCATCTGCCAGTCTGTTATCGCCATACCGAAGAAGGGAAATCTGGACCGGCATTTTTGGACTGTTCATAAAAACCACGACACTGACGTCCGTCTGAAAAGCTAAGTAAGAAGAAGAAGAGTGAAGGAACTAAAACCTCAGTTGTCTGGACAGCAGTCATTTTTCTCACAGCTAACTTCAAAAGCGAAGGCACAGAATTGTATTGTGCAATATGGGTTCATTTATGTTCAAACTACACCAACATGTATTGTGCATATAAAGAGTTCTCAATATATTCATAAATAAATATATGTTTTGTATTTTATAGTAGGTAGATCATTTTAACCTGGTCATTTTATAAGTAGCTCACAATTGAAAAAAGTGTGGGCACCCCTGGGGTTCGCCGATGCCCACCGTGTCAGAGTCCGTCTGCTGTCAGGAAGATCCAGGCCATGTTTTGTGGGTCACTCCTGCATCATCATGGTGTGTTCATTTAGCGAACTGTGCCGGAAGGTGGACGTGTTGGAGGAGGCAATGCTTTCTCTTAAAGACGTCCATGTGGAAACACTGGAGCTTCTGTTCACATCAGTATTACACCCCGTGTCTAGAAAACACTCAAACTAAAGTAAATACGAAGGGCATAATACAACTGGGTTGTGGTAATGAATCCCGTCACGTAATCACAGTCGATAAAGTTAATAGACAGCTAGACAACGCAACTAAGTAGAAGAAAATACGTTACATTTATTAAACCAATAAATGAAGTAAACAGCATATGTCAACAGCAGGGTGTCAAAAGGCCAAAATAACAAACAAAATAAATGTAAAACAAAAAAGGGGAATAAAGTAAATAACCAATATATAAATCCAATAAGAAAATAAAATATATTTAACTTACCTAACTCCCCAATAAAAAAAAAAAAAAGTGCAAACAAGTTTCAAAGCAACTGGCTGGACACCCCTACTCTCCACGATGTTATAACATTGTTAGACTTTTAGAAGTATAATCAGATGTTACAGTGGCACCGTTTCACTCAAAGTTTGACATTTTCAATTATCGATTGGAGGAGGGATCCAGGAGCTCTCAACCCGATCTCGACCAAGATCGGGTTGAGATGCTCCCAGATGAATGCCGGCGACAGAACCAGAACCAATTGAACAAAAAACAAAGATGGTAACAAGCAGGAAAGCTAGTTGTATTCGCAGGTGAACATAAAGTATGTTACACACCACGACTGGTGAACGAGCCAGTGAAATGCAAACATGTCTGAAAGGTCTGACATAACCATAAGAACGTGAACAATATCGAGTTCGGCGTTGTTTGTTTACATCATGTTGTGCCTCACGTTATGAAAACAATGTTTGAGATGCAACGCTTAAAACTTTGTGATGTAGACAGTTTGATGTTGGATATTCATCCAAAAACACCCATATAGCATCAGATTTACTATATCATTTGATATATTAGTATGTACATTACCTGTATTAAAAAAAGTGTAACGCAAATTTAATAAATACATGAATAACTAATAAATTGTCTTTTTAACGTTTCCTGTCAGTGCTCTTCTATTTCCATTTTACTTCAGGCAACACGTCACACGTTGAGGTATTGCAAGATGGCGGTGCTCTTGATCCAAAGCTATAACAAAACATCCTTTTTCTTTAAAATGGTTACATGAATCCTGTTTGTTATATTTTAAGTGGAAATCAGTTTGCTCATTAACATAACTTGACTGACTGCTTTATTTCCACTTTGACCCATGTAGTTAGCAGGTTTGGAGAGCAGGTGCACATGCAGAGGGGGGGACCTGTCCCTTTTCAAAGTTAATAAAAAGTTCCTCTCTCAAAAAATTATATTGGGGGGGGGGGGGGGGGGGACCTGAATGCGTTATAATTAATATGACAATGAGTACAAAACAGTAACGGTGCTCAAAAATAAAAATAAATTCTCGTTTATTTTTACGTAACTGTAAGTCTGAGATGTTGTTGCTATTTTTTTCTTTTTGTTATTCAGTCCTAAGGACCTGCTGCTCTGCACATTTTATTTTTCTCCCTTGTTAACACAGCTGATTCGAATATTCATAGAGCTCCATGAAGTGGCGCTGATAGAGTTTCTCACACAAGAGAGACATAAAAAATGTGCAGAGCACCAGGTCCTCAAGACCAGCATTGAAAACCACTGCTCAAATGGAAAAGGGATTGGAAGGAAAAACAATGGGAAGCTTCAAATTCTTGCTGCATGACTTTACTGATGTTTTAATTTCAAATTATTGAATTTTACATGCTAATTATTAGATGTTTACTTTAAGTAATTTTTGGTACGATGTTCTGCAGGGCCACAATAGATGAAGTGGAGGGAGACGTTGGAGAACTGGAATCAAAACTCGACAAGGTATTATTTTTATTACATCCTGTAAAGCATAACAAATTAAATGTCATAAAATCTGCTTTTAGATTTTACTTTATTTTGATGGTTCCTTTAACACATTCTGTTATAATAAGAATTTGCGTTATAAGTACACCTACATGTCTAGTAACTCTCATTAGTGTCAGTAGAGCATTAGTAAACTGGTAGGGTTATAAATTAACCCTAGTAAAATAGTTGTAAAGTCACTTATATTCAGTAGACTGTCTGTTGAAGGAGCATGTAACACTAGTCTACTAATACTCTAATGAGCGTTAGTTGACATGTAGTAGTCAACAGAATGTTCAAAAGGTGCAATTAAAATAAAGTGTTACCTATATTTTTTAAAGTTTTCATATGCTTGAGTATCATATTTGATGCATCAGGCTTTTATGATTCATATAATATGATATTGGAGAATATGAAGCTCTATACTCCATATTCCAAAATGTAATAACTCCATAATTTTATTCAGAGGCCCAAACTAAGCAAAAATATGCAATTTAGTGCAGTTTGTCACATGTTTATATCCTCAAAAGGTAATGTAAAATGCAGTCCCATGCCACAAGTCAAGTCAAAGTCAAAGTCAGCTTTATTGTCAATTCTGCAATATATACAGTGCATACATATAGAGAATTGAAATTCTGTAACTCTCAGGCCCAAGGTGAATACAGTTAACAACAACAATAATTTAACAGTGGCAGTAACAACAACAACAACAACAACAACAACAACAGAAGATGAAGTAAGATAAAATACAATAAAATGAAACTAGATGGATAAAGTGAGTTATGGCAGTAAAGTGGCGATGGCAAATAGTGCAAACAATAGTAAATAGTAATAGTGCAATTTCAAATTAAGTCAGTGCAGATATAAATAAGAGAGTTAGAATGAAGGGAAAAAATGAATCAATTAAACTCAAAACACATCAGCCAGCTTGCAGTTGCATTTTAAACAGACAGGCTTGTTCGAGGGGTTGATAACTTTAACTGTTGAACTGCCGTCCCCCCCTAAAGAACAGCTATCCTGCCCACCAACACCTCCCCGCGATAGGATTTTGTGACTAAACAGCCCTCCATGTGCTCCGGAGTTATGTGCTTCAGATTACATGTTACAGTTTTACAGTTCCTACTTTAATAGGTGGGTCCATTCCTTTCCATGACCCAACATTGCCCAAAAGTTAAAATCAAACTCCTATATAAAAATTTTTTGCCTTGGGAGTCAGACACTCTCCCCCGGAAAACACTTGGTATTTTCATGTAATGAATGAGATGTTTTATGACATTACTCCCCAAAGTTTGCTCAGCATTTTGCACATTGACATTTAAGGCATTTAAGGCACATTGACAGAGAAGGAGCAGTCAAACACTTTCATCTGTACATCACACACAGAATGAGCTCATTTCTGACCATGTCAGCCAATCAGTGTGAGCAGTGTTGGAGATATATCATCTGATGTAAGTACTTTTGCTTCTATGAGTTTGGACAGAGCTTGTATACTCATAGTGCAGACCATAGACCCACTGTCAAGCATTCTTCGAAGCAAAACAATGTCCAGTACCAAAACATCAGTAAATAACAGATCATCATTTGTGTTAAGCACATTTTGAAAAAAATCACTTTTGTCATATCAACACTACTGCAAACCTCAGAACAAACAGTTGCCAAATCAATATCCTCACTACTAAGGGGACCATTACCCATGGCCCTCCACTAGTCCCCTCCTTATGTGGGCCATCTACTGTATTTTCCCGCATATAACCCACAGACGCAGATAATGTGCACCCTCATATAGTCCGTGGGTTTGGTGTAAAAAATCGCCGACATAACCCGCACCTTTATATAACCCGCACCCATAGATGTATGAACTTTTTTGTGTAAGATCACATTTCGAATTTCGAATGTTGCTCGCATGACATCAATTATCCATAACTGTTCAGGCTCGGTACACAGTGTTTGTGCGCGAAACTCACACAATAAGAAAACAAACACAAGTCAGAATCAGAAGAAAAAGAAAATGCAGTCTCTCCCGCTGTGCAGTAGCTCGTCCCTTAAGAAGCGATTCTACAGGTGTTGATCGTCGGATGAGATGAGAAGAGCCCGCCCTCTTTGCTGCACAGCCAATCACGTCTTCTTGCATGATTGACAGGTCAGACAGCCTATCAGCGCCAGCTGTCAGAGTGACAGTACAAGCACCAGAGACAACAACCCTCGCAAGAAAGAAAAACAGAAAGAAAATTCCGCAAAAAAACCTCTTACGTCCTTAGGGACGTAACAAATATATTGAAATATTATTACGGATAAAAAATGTGTGATATAGCCTGCACCCTTATATAACCCTCAGTCCTGGCAAAATAGGCTGATGCTCTGTGGCCAGAAGCATGACAGTTACAAACAGTTTATTCCACAGTGTGAAAAAATGTCATGACTTGCATTGCCATATGCTTTGCGTGCTACATTTTGTTTGGTTACACCACTTCTTACTTTATGTTGAGGTCTATTCACTCTTTTTGTCTGCTGACAAGAATCGTGGTCCAAAACCCGTTCCAAAAGACTGATCATGCGACTCAAAGACTGATCCTGAGTACAGACCTCAGTATCCTGAGCTGGCGCCACTGCTTTTTTTTTTTCCACAATATGTCTTTTTTTACTGAGCATGACATGCAATGCCACTCAAATGTATGTAAGGCTTGTGTTGTAGGAGTTTATTCTTCCTCTGATACTCATTCAGTCTATTCTGCATATCAGCTGCAGTCCATTCATCCAGTGGCTTAAACTCACAAAACCAGGGCAGTTTCGAATGAACATCACAGTAACTTCACGCAAAGGGTCATTGAGACTTTTTCCATGTCTCTTTAGTCCTTCCCAGGAATATCAATACCATTGTGCAGCCTAATCCAGTAGCCAAATGGTTTCTCATTTTTCAAAGTCAATGTGGCATAAAGTCTGCCCAAGGCAAACATGAATGCACAGTACATCTGCAATGTTGTTTGAGAAAGTCAAAAATTGGCTTAGGACCATCACTGAGTTCAATCAGAGGAATACTTCTCAGTCCAACCTTCACTACATCATGCGATTTGCCATTCAACTTTGTCAGTGCTTCCTCGTGTAACACCCTCACACTACATGGACTTTAAGTTTGTTGTCATTCAGTCACATGTGTTCCTTTGTTTGTGCTTCTCGCCACTCACACCACTTCCCGCTTGTTTTAAACAAAAAAACTCAGGATAGGTAACCATGTTCTTGCCAATGCTGCTGCCTTTCTGGTTCACAATGTCATTAATCAGATTCTTTGGTGGAGCATTTAAAAAATAAAGTATACAATAAAAAACACCTTTGATTCTCGATACAAACCACCGCGATCCACGTGCAACGCAAACTCAGCGCATGCGCAGTGAACTAGGTATGCTCATGACTCACGAGATAACCATGTGAAGTGGTGAATTTGTCCCTTTTTTGTCCTCGAGATATTAGTGTTTGGCGACATTAAGGAATCGACATTAAAGAATCGAACATGCTTACACAAATAGGGAGTTTGGCAGTTCCACTTCAAAAACGTCAACGTAATAGGATTGGCGAGTTAACCGTGAGTCGAGATAAGTGAACTTCACTGTCTTTTATGCATAATTTCTTCCTCACTCACTTTTTATGTGTCCCTAAAATGCCTGATAAGAATGCTGTTTGTCACGAACGTTGGTGAAGATTCCTCAGTCAGCCATCAGAGGTCTCACTTGCCATCTTCTAAAAATTAAGCCTATCTACACTCATATATGGGTCAGTCCAGAGGTCAGCCAGAGAACCAGATTGAACTCACAGAGAGCCTCACACTCAGAACTTGCAATATTGAGAAAGCTCAGGAAAGCTAAGCTCAGTCGATTGGCTCACAAAGTTCTGCAGAGTGGAGGCCTTGATACCTCGACTCTCATGAGGAGATATGAGGTCAGTAGTCAGGGAGGTTCCCAGAGAGCCTAACAACCCAACATACTACCCTACCGCCTACTGAGCTCTAGAAGCGAAAGCTGAAGTATGATGACTCTCGATTTGAGGCCTAACAATGTCCCACACTCAGGACCTTCTGCAAGAAGGCTTAAAGAGAGCATTTTTACACAAAGGATGTTTTCATCAAGCGTATTAGAGATGTTGCCGCAGATATTTCCAGTAACTATTTATAGATTATAAAAAAAGATGGTCTTTTGTCACAAATTTTTTTTTTTTTTTTTACTTTGTGCTTTTCATTTTAAATAGAGTACAGAATGTTGCTGTGTTGTTTTGTCTGTTTTGGATTTTGTGAATATAATTCAAAATATATTTTGTGTTTTTTTTCTCAGCATTTATACATTGACTTCACTTACAAAATGTCAACCTCTAATATGCATACTATTTCATAATTATTCAATCAGATCATGTGATGATCCTCCTGTTAATAAAATAACCATCTTTATCACTGCAAATTTTGTGAAACTTTGAAATCATACGTTTCCTCCTGCATGCAGTGAGGTGGGATGTACTGAATGCGAATGCACTGTTTTTTGCAGCTGGTGAAGCTGTGTATCGGGATGATAGATGCTGGAAGAGTTTATAACCAGGCCAACAAGCAGTTTGTGAATGGAATCAGAGAACTGGCTTTGCAGTCCACCAGAGATGAGGTCATCGGGGTAAGAGACAACCCAGACCAGCTTCGCTTTTTGTTTATCTTCGTTCTTTTTGCTTGCTAATTTCTGGTTTGTACTCTGCTAGTAATTAATCTCACAAACTGTAGCCCTGTCGTAAATTGGGCTTAAGCCCGTAAAATCTTCCCGTAAGTCCACAATTTGGTGATGCAATGCCCCACACAGTAGACTGTTTGCTAGTCTGCTGTGGAGCCTGAATCAGTACACATCAAGTGCGCCATGTGGGGCAGGGTTCCAATTAGTTTTTTTATTTTTTAAGTCCAGGCTGTGAGTTGTCACATTATTTTCTGATTTTTGTCTATTTTTGGAAGCACTGATATATTGACGCAATGTAGTGTGATTTGTGTTTTCTTTCTCTTCTCAGTCCAGTTTAGCAGCATTTGCTGAGACTCTGCAGGAAATGAACAACTATCATACAGTAAGACACCTGAAAGTATTAGAAATCTGTGACAACCCCCCCCCTTGGGAGACCGCAAAAGCTATAAAATATATTCAAACTTTAAAGTTACACTGTAAAAAATGTATTTAATTTCTGTGATACTAGTGCAGGGGTGGGCAAACTATTTGTCTCGCGGGCCACATTGGTTTCTTAAAATTGACAGAGGGGCCGGGATTGTCGACGGGACTTTAATATACGGAAATCCATGACTTTAATATACGAGCGCAAAACTGATGTTTGTGTGCGCGTAAGTTACATCCGCGAGCGGAAAACAGAGCTACACGGGTACGCAAGCTCAAAAATAAAAAACAATACAAATAACTCACTGCTCTTGACTTTTGTAACTTTAATAAATTCAGATATTTGTAATATATAGTGAAGACAATTCAAAGCTATTTTACATTTGATTATTTTAATCAAATTAGCTGAGAGTAATTGCTGGTTCTACCTGAAAAACACTACTGTGTTTGTTCTTCTGAGCCCTGATGTGTTTTATTTACACTGTTTTATTGAATGAAAGATAAAATATGACAACAGAAGCATGAAAATAACTGTGGGAAATATATATAGGGACATGACCAGAGCAAAGGCAGGATATACTTCCCTCAATTTAAAATATTTATTGACTTCAAAACTGGTGTTTGAGCTCTAAGTGTCATGTACATTTTATTCTAACGTACACTATATTTCCTCTTGTATTTGCAGGTCATGTTCTTGAATAAAGCAAATAACAACATAACGTTGACAGCATACAACTTCTTTTCAGAAGGTCGTACCTGTGCATTTACTTATAATAAATCCTAGAAAACTTGTATAAAGTATAGTTTGGTCTTAAATCACTCGACTGGGACACGTGAAATTACAACAAAACAATATTAATACAATTTAATCGACAGAAAAACCATAATATGCAATGTGACTGAATCATATGAGCCTCAGCTCTAGATTGACAATCACAGGCGTCCAATCACAACTGACCTCTGGAAAAAAGGGAACTAACCAATGACGTTTGATGTTACTATTACAAGCCCGCCCCGCGACTGACAAAAATAAAAATGCTCGCACGAGCAAAAACAGCAGTTGAGAGCGGGCGAATGTTCGCGCGTGCGCAGATTAGATGTCACGCGCGCGCGAGTGATTATAATGAGCTCGCGGGTACCCGTATTTACGCGTGTAGCTCTTGCGCTCGTTCATTTTTAGCACAGAATTAACGCTATAAAGGGGGGTGTAGAGGGGTTTGCGACACACGCCTACTCTCCACCACACTTTCAGCGCCACTGCCGCTTGCAGCCGCGACAAAGTGACATTATAGGGAAATGTAAAATGAAGGTTTAATATAGGTTCGGTAAATTCGGCGGGCCGGATTAAAAAGCCCAACGGGCCGGATATGGCCCGCGGGCCGTAGTTTGCCCACCCCTGTACTAGTGGCACCTTGTGGAATTACAAAAATAAAACATTTTCAAACAACCCCGCACACGCCCCTGCTGCACACCGGCCTCCCCTAACTCAATCACTTAACTCAAACGCTCTTACGGGTGCTTGTGAAGGCATATCTCAACAGGTAAATATAGATTATATATATATACTTTGTTGCTGTTTGCCATTTTCAAGTAATTGAGTAAGATAGCACTCTGTCTAGTGCAAATTTTGGCTTGTGCTTCTATAAAAGAATGACACAAGAGTAACACATCAGCCGCGGTCCCACAGCGCCTAACCACCTGCTACGGCAGCCATGCCCCAAACTCTCAAAACAACTAACACTGTCACTAACAACAAAATTCATCTTTGCGCTGCAGAGGTGGCACAGAGGTTACATCTGAATTGGTACAATTTACACCTGCATAAGTACTGTTGAGATTAATGTTTTCAAAATATAATTTTGAAGATAGAAATATGCAATATGGAAAAATGATACTTTTAACTATGAAGTTAAACCCACCAGTAGGTGGTGGCAAATCACTTAATAAGTGGGTCATGGGAGTCATTTACTAAACTGATTAGTTTGAAGCAGCTGATTCATTTCAGTAAAAAAAGGCTGCTGTGTGTTGCTTGGAAACACACAATACTGTTCTGTTCTCAGTTCTGGATATGTTTGAAACTATTATCATGCCAAAATGCTAAAACTTTGCTAAAACTTTGCTCTGGCTTCTATAATCACACTCCAAACACTCGCTTCAGATTGAGCTGGAAAGTGATGTGGACCACTCTCAATGTTTCGAGGGTACCTGGGAGGATCTTAAAATGCATCATGGGTGTTTAAAGCATGAGTAAATTAGTGTGTTAATCAAGAGCGCCTAAACAAGTCAAGACAAGTCAAGAAAATTTGGTTTTGAGTAAACACACACTAATTTTCATTGGCAGATGGAAATTCATAACGTCCTGAATGAGTATAAAAGAGCGTCTGAGATACACATCATGAGCTTTTTGTCTTCTGGGGAGCCGCTTATATGCGTGTGTAGGTTTGTTCGACTCTTGAGGGAGCTGGATGCGCTCATTGTGATGCATTTGAAATAGGAAGATCTGTTCTTGCTTGATTCTTTCTCAAGGGATATAATAAAGAATTTGTACAAAGCACGTTCGGCTCTCAAGGAGCTGAATGCATTCACTGTAATGCATTTCCTATGGGAAACGACTTTCTCTTGAGGGACGAATGCAACTGCATTTTTTCAGTTACATGTTGTTCTTGTTTTTGTGGTTATCATTTGAGTAATGATAATCATATATATTAATACATTTAAATACAACAATGGCATTAATAAAGAATCATTAGGTCTATTATAATAAATTAAAATATTTAATATTCATTTAATGTATTTTTAAATAATCTCATTTAATGTGTTAATGCATCCAATTCTAATTATTAGGTTACATTATTGGATTCAGCAATATGACACAAAACATATTCTGTATTTCTAAAACAAAACCCACCTTTAATACCGATTGTATATTAGTGAAGTTTTTAAATGACATCAGTGTTGTGTTAAATTCATTTGCTTCTATTTGATACTTTCCCTTTAGATATTATTTGATCAAGCCCAGAGATCCATCAAGTCTCAGCTTCAGGTTTTTGTAAAAGAGTGAGTGCTTTAATGCTTTATACATTTTTTTCAACATTGCCGATGTTGTTTTTGGGACCATTTCTCCTCTTGTTACTTTTATTGGCAGAGACTTGAAGAAGTTTAAAGATGCTAAGAAGCAGTTCGATAAGGTGAGTGAAGAGAAGGAGGTGGCACTGGTGAAAAATTCTCAGGTGCCTCGTAACAAACAGCACGAGGTAGAAGAGGCCACCACCATCCTGACCACAACACGCAAGTGCTTCCGTCACATCGCCCTGGACTATGTGCTACAGGTTTGTTAAACACCCTTTATTTTATTATTAACATTTCCTAGTCAGTCTGTTTAGTCTGTTTGCGATTCGACAAGTGTTTTGAGCAGCTTTCCATTTGTTGTTTATACCTCTTTTGCTTCTTTTTCAGATAAATGTCCTTCAGTCCAAAAGAAGAATGGAAATCCTCAAATCAGTAAGATTTTGAAAAAGCACAATTCAAAGTTAGCTTGTGCTGCGTTGTTTAGACTTTATAACTATATTCTTTATAATCTGTCTTTTTAGATGCTGTCTTATATGAATGCCAATTTCACGTTTTTCCATCAAGGATATGATTTGTTTAGCCAACTTCAGCCATTAATGAAGCAGCTCAGCGGTCAGGTACAAACACTGCTGCATGAGTTACAAATGTACACACGCATTTCATGTGAAGCTCATTTTGCTGGGTGTTTGGTTTGCCAGTTAGATCAGCTGGTGGTGGATTCAGCAAAGGAAAAAAGAGACATGGAGCAAAAGCACTCAACTATCCAACAGACGGTAAAATATGAGCAGAAACTAAACACTGAAATTGCATACTTGAAGATATTTCTTCTGTAGCTTCCTCTGCAAATCTAATTCCTGTTTTCCTTCTACGTCATCAGGCTGCTTTGCAGGTAAACCTCTACAAAAGTGCTTTCTCTCTTAAATTGTCATTTGGAATTTTAAACAAATAGCATTGGATTTCATAAAAACCTGTTTAGAATTTTATTTTCCATAAAGAAATTTATTTTATTTTAGGACCATTCAAGAATATTTACTTTTTGAAAATATTTATTTATATTTTTGAATGGTGGAAAAGTATTTATATGAATGTATCTATTATATTCACTTGTGGGGAATTGTGCACTTTTGTATACTTAAAAGAGTACTTATTACACACATAATATACTTTAAAGGAGCACACTTAAGTGTGAATTAAAACAAAATTATTAACTAAAAGCATATTATGTATAATTGATTTCAACTGTATCACAGATTGTTCATATTAAATGTAATTAATTGATTTTTAAAAACCACTTATACTTCTAGTGTCTTTAAAATATAGTTTAAGTTTTACACTATCGTGGTGTGGCTGTTGGATGTGAACACACAACAATGGAGAATTCAAGGGAACAGGTTTCAGTCATAAACCCATTGAAGCAAATAGGAGAAACACACTGACAAATCTATGAACGAATGAGAACAGAAAGAGATTAAGTGAGAACTAAGGGTATAAATACATACCAAACAAAGGGAACTAATGATCAAGGTAATTGACGGACGCAGGAGATGAGGATGAACTGAATGAAACGCATGGGAGAACTTGAATGAAAACAAACTCAAATGGTGACAAACACTCTAAAGTTGAAATTAGAATAAATTATTTTACATATTAGTCAATACATCAAAATAAGTGTACTTTTGTAAAACACTATACAATAATTATCATTTAAAATATGTTTCGGTAAAACTATTTGACTTTATTACAAAGTGTATTTCTAAAAAGTGAACTTAAGTATTTAAAAAAATATTATCATTAAAGTGTGCTCTCTTTATTTTCTACAAGTGCACTTATAAAAAGTATACTTTTATGATTTGAAGCACAAAAAAGTGCATTTTCAAATACACTTACGGTAAGCCAGCTTTTCTTTTTCACAAGGGTTGCCTTTATACTGATTTAAAAAATAAATCAATTAAATAAATAACTAGGATCACAAATTCACACTGCAAACAAATCTTGATGGTCCTAAAATATTCATTTTTGTCTATGTTTTTCCCCTTGTAAAATATGACACAAATAAGATCTCATTTATGCTTTTATTATGCAGTAACTTTTTTCCTAAAATTTTAAGCAACTAATATGAACCAGTCACTATCTTGGTTGACTGTTACTTTTCTTGGTGAATTTTCAAGGATCTCTCCACTGAAGACACAAAACTGGAATATAATGTAGACACAGATAATGGAATAGCTATGGAAGGATACCTTTTCAAAAGAACAAGCAATGCCTTCAAGTCCTGGAACAGGT
The DNA here is from genome assembly GCA_037043235.1 of Rhodeus uyekii. NCBI lineage: Eukaryota > Metazoa > Chordata > Actinopteri > Cypriniformes > Acheilognathidae > Rhodeus > Rhodeus uyekii. The sequence continues at coordinate 731,979 of JAWRVZ010000184.1, read as the reverse complement.
GTGGCTGCTCGTTGTGGTATAACATTATCGTCATATCAGCATTTACTTTCAGAATTAATTTTTCTCATCTGCAGCTTTTTATAGACTTCATTATAGTAGTTTTTTTTTTTGGCTTGTTGAAAAGCTGAAAAAGTCATATTGCATAATTCTCTGGCTTTAAAGTTTGAAAACCAAAATCATCTTGAAGACGCTTTTATTTCTACTGTCCACAAATACTCTCTCATAAATCTTTTAATCTGTGGTTGAATCCAGTTTTTTTCTTCCCCAAATAGACGATGGTTTTCTATTCAAAACAGTCAGCTGGTTTATCAAAAGAGATTCAGGGTAAGTCTGTTGTAAACACTTAAAGTTGTTGCACTGTAACTAAAGTGGTTTTCAACGGTGATGTGCTGAAATGTTTCAGGATAACCCTACTGTAGTGGTAGAAGATCTGAGACTCTGCACTGTTAAACACTGTGAGGATGTGGAGAGACGATTCTGTTTCGAAGTGGTGTCCCCATCCAAGTATGTTTGAGTCTGTCTTCTCTGGGTAGCAGTATGAGTCTTTTTTGTACTAAAAGTTCAACTCACATGACCTGTTGCATATCAGGAGCTGTATGATGCAGGCAGACTCTGAGAAACTGCGGCAGGCGTGGATCAAAGCCGTGCAGAGTAGCATTGCAACGGCCTTCAGAGAGAATGGAGAACAACCGACTATTGTGAGTGAACTCAAATGTGCTTCATGCTTCCTTCTTCTTTATTATTCGGCCATAATTTAGACCTATATCTTTAACACTTGAGCACAAAATAAAATGTGCAGGTATGCAACTGTCAAGTATGAGTTTGGAGAAAGAGGCATTTAATTATTCATTCTCAGAGTTGAGAAACTTGGCCTTTAGTTATAATGTTAATAATAACTAAAGCACCAAATTATGTTACATATTTATTTTGTATAAATAAATAGCGCTTTAGTTACCTATAGATTCAAAATGACCATTGTCTCAGTGCTGGGTGAGCTCTTTCACTAACCCAAATATGCGCACACAGAGAGAGAGAGAGAAGATAGCCGTAAAATGATGACATGCTAGGTTTAAATTTTGTTCTTGCTTGTGTTTTTTTCCTGTCAAAATGTCAGAAAGTATTTTGTATAACAGTGGTGTGAAAAAGAGTTTGCCCACTTATTGATTTCTTATTGTTTTGCATCATACCTTGGCCTGATCACTACCACACCTGTTCTCAATCAAAAAATCACTTAAATAGGACCTGCCTGACAAGGTGAAGTAGACCAAAATATGCCGAGATCCAAGGAAATTTTGGAACAAATGAGAATGAAAGTAATTAAGATCTATCTGTTATAAACCGAGGCTGTTGTGTGTAAAACACGGAGACACACGACACACGGAGATAACTTGATAAACTCAAACTGAACTTTAATTACAAACAAAAAGGCACGCGAGGGTGCAAACAGAAAACTCGGAAGGGGAAACCAGGAGCATACATCCACAACTAACATTCAATAACATTCAAAGACTGACAATGACATGGAGCACATGAGGGTTTAAATACACTAGGAAAATACAAACAGGTGGCGAAACTAAATGGGTAACCAACCTAAATAAGACAGCTACGGCAACACATGAGGGACAAACAAGAGGATCATGACAGGACTGTGACACTATCAGTCTGGAAAAGGTTGTAGAGCCATTTCCAAAGCTTTGGGACTCCAACGAACCACAGTGGTACCCATTATCCGCAAGTTCACCTCTGAATGAATGGAGTGGCCTAGTCAAAGCCCTGACCTGAATCCAATTCATGCTTGATAACCCTCCAATGTGGCTGAATTACAACAATTCTGCAAAGATGAATTGGACAAAATTCCTCCACAGCTGTAAAAGACTCATTGTAAGTTATCGCAAACGCTTGATTGCTGCTAAGGGCGGCCCAACCAGTTATTCGGTTTAAGCACTTTTCACACAGGACGATGTAGGTTTGGATTTTGTTTTCCCTTAATAATAACAATCTTCATTTAAAAACTGCATTTTGTGGTTACTTGTGTATTATTTAAATTAGTTTGATGATCTGAAACATTTAAGTGTGACAAACATGCACAAAATAAGAAATCAGGATGGGGGAAAAAAAAAATTTCACACCACTGTATCAGTCGCAGTGCACATCCCTAATGTAAGCACTTGAAATGGCAAAGAAAAATAAATATATATTTCCATTTATATTAAATAATTGAATGCAATTAATCTTTGATTATCAGTTCAAAAATAATCATGAATAAAAAATGGTTTTGAGTAGGTATATTGAAACTTTTGACTTTCACAGTATATTATAATATAGCTCAGTGCAGTGCAAGTGAAATTTTTGAATTGGGTCCAATAGTCAAACATAAATTGAAAAATGAAGATAGGCGTGCATGTGTGTGTCTTGCAGAATGTTGACGTCACGTAGGGGGGAAAAGCATTTAACAATTGTGGCTGTTACACATTCAACCCCTAGAATTGAACTCATTCCTCCTAAAAGCACAAGATTTTATATTAATTTGGGCAGAAACCCTATGTCCTTTCCCATCACACTGATGGTACTCAAAGAAATTTACCAAGGTTGGCAGGTCTGATGACCGGTACATTATTTTGTGTATTGCACGGCTACTCATCACATGGTTATTATGGATAACAATGAATTTTAGGAAATGAGGATCACTGAATACCACAATTGACAGTCAAAATGAACTATTGCAGAGAGCCTTTTAATAATTTGCTATAATAATAAACTGACTTTACACTGTCCCTTACGTAATGCATGGTAGTTATTTTATGGTACAAAGTAGAGTTTATCTCAAAAGCTTTACTCTCAAGCTAGTGTTTAACTGGGTCAACATCTGGTTTCTCTTGCAAATATGTAACCAGCGAATAAGTATCCAAATCCCCTCTAAAAGAGAAGGAAAAAAATGACAGAGTATTATGAAAGAGTGTATTGAAAGTTAATCAGTTCCTTTCTGTGTCTGTCAGGAAATTATAATCCTTTCAACAAGACTATAAGATTTTATTAAGCTATTGAATAGCCTATATCAGACCACTAATATGTACTTTCCATCTAAAATTAATATATTTTGCATGCTGTAGAGCCTGGACAGGCAGTCATCATCATCTCTGGGCAGTCTAGACTCAGGCTGTGAGGTGGTGAAGCCGGTTAAAGGCGAGAGTGCTCTACAGATGGTGCTGGCCATCACTGGGAATGAGTTCTGCTGTGACTGTAGCCAGAGTGATCCTCGCTGGGCCAGCATCAACCTTGGCATCACGCTCTGTATTGAGTGCTCAGGCATTCACAGGTACTGTCGCAGTGTTTACATGTGAGGTCTGCAAATGGTTCGCTGGTTCTACTCTGCAGTTGTCTTAACAGAGTGGTCTTGAAACTGTAAAACTGTATTTTTGGAATACAACACCATTTACTGCTGTTCATTTACATTTTTATGCATTTGGCAGACGCTTTTATCCAAAGCGACTTGCATTGCATTCAAGGAACAGACTGACATTCTAATCAGGTCTTGCTGATGCCAATGCTCTACTGGTTGAGATACAGGAACGTTCAAAAGTTAATCAACTTAAAATGTATGAACGCCATTGGACCATTCTAACAAAATATCATAGAATTTATTTTAAAGGATAATTGCTTGTCTAAGTGTATTGTTTACACTATTGGCCCAAATGTTTTTTTGATACCAAAACCAAAAATAGTTAAACATTTTCAAAAATGTATTTTTATGTTTTTGAAAGATGACTTTTATACTGTAAAAGGCTTTATCTGTTTGATCAAAATTACAGTAAAAAGTGTGAAAATTAAAATAAAAAAACTGCTCAAATTAAAAGAACACTGAGAAATGGCGTCATGAACTGAGACATTTTCTTTGAGCTTTTTACATATAAGAGATCATCATATTATAAGAGTTTCCTGTAAGTTTCAGAACTGAAAGCATCCTTTTTAGTCCAAAAACAGCTTTTATTCTAACCAAGCCCATCGAACATTTCATTGTGGAATGTGCCTTAATAATAGTGCAACCAAAGACGGCCTCTGCAGAAGTAAACGATTTTAACTACTTCTAGTGAGATGAGGAGAGATTAACTAAAAATAACATTACCTTCCAAAGGTTCCTAATGCTAGAAATGTGGTTATTTATTTAAAACAATGTGAATTTCTTAGATGAGCATTATTTAATTGCATTTGGTTCATTTCACTGTGGATTCTTTGGTAAGTCAGTCTTTATTTATAATAATAAGAACCATTATTAATAATTGAGCATCAATTATAATGGATACATATAGAATCATTACAATTTTGTTGCTTCATATTTTGTGGAAGACATGATAAAAAAATAAATATATATTTTTCAGGCCACTTTAGTAAATAGAACGTTGAAAAGAACAGCCTTAAAATTGAAACAGAAAACCTTTTGTAACATTACATCTTTACTATCACTTTTGAAAAGTTTTATATTATAATATATTTATAGTAGCTATATATATTTATATTAGAAACTTAAAGGATTGTGTGATATTGAAGACGAATTTTTCCACAAAAACAAAATGTTTTTTTTTACTTCCTCACAAATTCACTCATAATCTTCCACTTATTTTGCGTCACTTATTTTCTTCTCAGGAGTTTAGGAGTTCACAATTCAAAAGTACGATCCCTCACACTTGATTCATGGGAGCCAGAATTGCTTAAGGTAAATGTTCATACAAATTTGTTCTTTATTTGTGCAATATGTCCAGCAGTCTTTTCATTTTTTATTCTTCTGTTTGCAGTTGATGTGCAAGCTGGGAAATTGTGTCATTAACCAGATCTATGAAGCTCGTATGGAAGAAATGGGCGAGAAGAAACCTCAGCCTGGAGATCCCAGGTATTCCCAGCCACTGCTTATTTTGAGTGAAGTTCTGATAGATGTCAAGCACAAGATAAACACGGCAATAATATTATAGCAATTGGAAAACAGTAGGTTTCTGAGGTCATTTTGAATAGAAGTGATGACCATACAGCATATAAGACAGTGAATTTTAGTACATTTCAGAGCGCTGAATGACCAGTTCAAATCTCTGTAATAGAGTTCATCAGTGTCTCCCACTTTTCAGTAGCCTGAACAAAGCCTCAGCAAACCATGAACCAAACCAACCAGCTGCAAGGTGGATCACAAAATTAAACACTTTATTAAAACAGAAACCGGTTGGAAAATCAGTCTGTAAATCAGACAGGATTATGTACCGTTTTAATGAAGGAAAGAACTACAATCCCATAAATTGCATTGCAAATCAAATAAAAAATGATGGGGAAGTATAAAAGTATTATTTAAATGTTGATTAATATATATAAAAATAAGTTAAATGTATCGCAAAATATGCATACAAATATTTAAGTAGTTTAAGAGCAAACTCAGTGCTTCATGTGAGTGGGCTGGTGCTTCTTTTTGATTCTTTTGACACAATTTGCTCCTTTCTATTCTCTGATTGGTGGAGAATTACTTCCATTGTAGTTTTTGAACAGGAATTACATTGTTTAACATGATTATTTAAAAAATACCAGCCACTTTATTACATACTGCTCTTTAAAATAAATATCTAAACAGCCAATCATATCGCAGCAATGGTCATAGCATGTACACAAATTTGAGTATTTCAGAAACTGCTGATCTACTGGCATTATCTCTAGGGTTTACAGAGAATGGTCTGAAATAGAGAAAATATAAAGCGAGTGGAAGTTCTGTGGGTGAAAATGCCTTGTTGATGGCAGAAGACAGAGGAGAATGTCCAGACTGGTTCGAAATGATAGAAAGGCAACATTAACTCAATAACCAAATTCATTACAACCGAGGTTTTCAGAAAAGCATCTCTGAACGCATAACATGTCGAACCTATAAGAGCAGAAGATGGAACAGGAAACTGGTGCTACAATTTTTTCACAGGCCCACCAAATTTGGACAATAGAAGATTGAAAATGATTTTGCCTGTTGAGTCTTAATTTCTGCTGCGACATTCAGATGTTAGGGTTAGAATTTAACGCTAACAACATGCCTACATTGTGTCAATGGTTCAGGCTGGTGGTGGTGGTGTAATGGTGTGGGTGACATTTTCTTGGAACACTTAGTGCCTATTAAGCATCATTTAAATGCCACAGCCTCCTTGAGTATTGTTGCTGACTATGTCCATCCCTTTATGACCGCAGTGCCCATCTTCTGATGGCTAATTCCAGCAGGATAACATGCATGTCACAAAGCTCAAATCATCTCAAACTGCTTTCTTGAACATGACAAGTTCATACTCAAATTACCTCCACAGTCACCAGATCTACAGAAAATAAAATATATATTCTTAATACTTGTTTGCATTTCTGTCTATGCAATCCAAGACAGGATATTGAAGCCTTCATCCGTGCAAAGTATGTAGAAAAGAGGTTTGTCCTGAAACCTACAGCCCAGGAGCAGAAGGAAAAGATCATGAAATTGAGAAAACTTGACAAACGTATAAAGGGACAAATGGATTTTCTCCCCCCGCGGCCGCCTCCTCCTACACCCAAACTCCGAACTGCCTCCAATACCTCAGGTGAATGCTGGGAGAATGCAGATCAAAGAGAGCATACTGGCTGGAATCAGTTGTATCTTTCAACAGGTGCTTTTTGTCCGCAGACTAATCCTTCTTTGTTTTCCCTTCCGCTGTGTACAGCTCCCCTAAGTGGTCAGGAGGTACGACGTGATTCGCTGTTCTGTCCTGATGAGCTTGATTCTCTCTTTTCCTACTTTGATACATCCTCAAAGCTGCAAAGCTGTAAGTGCCACATTCCATGAATCAGTGCTGTCTTGCTCTGTCTATTATAAGCTGACTTTATGGCGCCAGAGAGTACTAATTACATATTTGACCACATGAAGTCAATTTCTGTTATTTTCCCCATTGTGTAACACATTGGAATGCCAGGTTTTATTGCTGCAATAGTTTCATGGCTCATGCACGTTTTGATTGTGTTCTTGCAATGGCAGTGAGGAGTAAAGACAGCGGGATTCAGAACAGTGCAGATGGGAGCAGAGAGATGTTGGCCTCCACCCCATCCAGCTCTAGCCTGAGTGAAACAGGTAAGCTTAACACATTACACAGTACATACATTTCAAAACCCTCAGAAGGCCTCTAACACACACAAGCAAAGTTGAATTTTCTCATTCATATCTTAGCTGACATTTTTCCATACGATGACCGAGGAACCAAGAGTATAGTTGTAGGGGACCTATTGTGCCCCTTTTTACAAGATGTAATGCAAGTCTCAGGTGTCCCCAGAATGCATCGCTGTAGTTTCAGCTCAAAATTCCTCGAAGATCAATTATTATTGTTGTAAATGCCCATTTTTTAGTGGAAGGAAAAACATGCTGTTTTCATGCATGTATCTCTGAAATAGATACATGCCCCTGCGTTCACCCTGCTTTCCAGAAAAGGGTGGAGAACACCAGAACAGCCAGGCATAGGGACAGTTTCTTCATTAACATTTAATGCCCCCACTTGGCAATAAACGTGCAATACACAATTTATACAATTATTTATTTATTTAACACAACATACATATTTACATTTCCTTGAATTTGAACATAACATACTGGTTCGCACAAATGCTGTCTATTGGTCTATTTTTGTATATATATATATATATATATATATATATATATATAAAATTTGTGGATATTGCTATTTTATATTTATCTTTATCTCTGTTTGTGCTGTGGAAGCTTCTGTCACCAAAACAAATTCCATATTTTCTGCCAGATAATATTTGCAGCTTTTCAAATAAGTGCTTTGGCTTCAGATTTACTCATGTCAACGAGATCAATGAGATTTTGACACTATTGTATTTTAATGAGGTTTTTTTGCTAGTTTTTCCCACTTGTACATGCATTAAATATACTGTAAATTCTAGTGTGCGGAATCATTTTGTCACTACTATCCATAGTGCATTCCTTCTTTCATAATTTTTGTACTTTTAGCTTTCCTACTGACTATCTGCCGTCCAACATTATTCAGATTTCCTTTTCTATCTTCTTGCATCTCATCCATTCCTTGTTCAAAGTGCAGTGTTGCCATACCACCTTCTGCCTTGTATTTTCATACTCGAGCAAACAGCTGAGGAGCAGGGCGACTTAACAATTTGACAGAGTAATAACAGAGACAGAAAACCAACAAGAAAAGCAATGGGGGCCTCTAGTGGTCGAAAATAAAATCCATAGCCCTCACAAATTGATGAACAACCTTTACTGAACTGAATTTAATCAACATCAAACTGTAAAGCTGCTTTTAACTGAATTAGTTAGTTTCATAATTGGTGTTTTGAACTATGAAACACTGATTATTGACTGTCATTGAACTGTATATTATTGACTGTTATTGAACTATATGTATATATATCCTGTATCCTGTATTTATACAATTATATGTGTGCATATGTATCTATCAAATGATTTGATTACACTCACTATCCTGGCAACATTTCCTGACAGTCAATGCTTTTTAAAATACCATTGATATTTTGCATTGTTGTGTTTCAGATCTCCAAGAGTCTGAGTCACCCATGTCTGTGAATCAGGCAGACTGCCCTACTGCATTCTCTGAGCTGACTGATTTATCTGCTGGTAGTCTACTGTACTGGGCATCCTGTGCATGCAGCCTTATAGATATGGTGCAGGCACTGGCTCATGGAGCTGATGTCAACTGGGTCAATGGGGAAGATAGCAATCGGACTCCACTAATACAAGCTGTACAAGGGGTGAGTACCTGTGTCTCGCATGTAAAACCCCATGACCTTGGTGTTGCAAGCACCACACTCTACTGTTTGAGCTAGAGGAAAGCACAACATGTTCTGTACAAGTACTGTTAAACCCAGGACCAGGTTTTCCTACCTTAAACCATAGAAGACCTTCAACACTTTTATGAGCTTTAACTTTTACTGAATATGTCTTGATTTGTTTGTGTATCTAGGGTTCTCTGATCATCTGTGAATTCCTACTTCAAAATGCTGCCAATGTGGACCAGCAGGACATTCGTGGCAGAGGACCATTGCATCATGCCACCATACTGGGTCATACTGGGTAGTTATATATCTAAGTTTTCAAAAGCTAAAAAAACAATAGCATAATTATGATGTACCATAAATAATGCAGTAAATGTTTTTAAAGGCTATGTAGAGAAATTTATAATTATAGACCCGAGGACCAGATATGATGAATGAAGACTAGAAGTCAGAAGTGCAGTCAATTGAAAAAATGTAAGAATAGTTTGCAGTTTCATCAGCAGAAGCTTCACGTCTCACAAGGAGTTTGTAGGCCTTGCCTCTTACAATCACATTGTTACAGCAATTATACTCTAACAGAGTCTACTAACTATGTCATTTTTGAAGGTTAAATGATTTTGATTGGCTAAAAAAGAAAGGTAGACAAAACTAATAATTTCCACACAAGAGCAGATAGTCAGAAGAATCTCTTTATCAATCACATGGTTTACACATGGTTCACATGGTTCACCTTTGGTTTACACACCAAGAGACCCTCCAGGTTGCAGAACTAAGGTCCTAGGCATTCATGTGTTTTCCATCATGGCGAGTGTCACCTGTCAGCCAGGGATGCTGGTGTGCGATGCGGAAGAACTCTGACAACGCGGAGTCACAAACTGAAAGACTTTATTCTCAAATGAAAACAAAAGCACGCGAGGGTGCAAACTCAGGACTCGGGGCAACACGGAAGGGGAACATCCACACACGCTAGACATTGACATCCAATAACCGACAATGACAAGGGGTACACGAGAGGAATAAATACACAAGGAAATGGAACACAGCTGTCATGATTAACAAGGTAATTACTAACAAGACAGGAGGGGGAAGGATCTGGAAGACACTGAGGAACCCGGATGTGACTGACGTGACATCACCTCACCAATACTGATCTGTAACAGAACATATAACACACAGACATATACATAGGACACACACATAGAGTACACAGGATACACAGTTTCTTCAAGGCGGAAGTCGGTCAAGCTCTGGCTCTAAAAAATAAACTTTCCCCCCAAAATATTGATAAACATGTTCTTTCTCTCAGTGAGCGGTACATACAATATTCCTCTTCATTCTCGAGTGCCCTAATTTGCTGTTTTTATTTTTTATTTGATGTTATTAAAATAACATCCAGTCTCTTCCTGTGTTAATGTGCTTTCAGTCAAGTATGTCTGTTCCTAAAACGAGGGGCCAAGCAAAACACTGTAGACGCTGATAGCAGAAGTCCATTGTCCATTGCTGTGGAGGCCGCCAATGCAGACATTGTCACTCTGTACGTCTCACACCATAATCTGGTTCCTGCTTCTCTAAGAACTAAAACTAATAATGCCAATGTATGATGAATCCTAACTTGAAATGTTTTTTTTCTATCCTTCTGCATCAGGTTACGCTTGGCCAAGATGAACGAGGAGATGAAAGAGTCTGAGGGAGCTCTTGGCCAGTCAGGTCAATACCCTCACTCTCAGAGTCACACCGAGCAACAGTATAAAAAATGCATTCAAGAATTTATAACTTTACAATTACAGGAGTCTTAAACTTCTGCTCACCATCAAATCTAAATATTTATTTTGCAGAACACATAACACTGGTTGCCACAGCTGATCTGGATAGGAATGTTACTATTGTAGATTGGACAAATAGTTAGTTTAATTGTCATCTTTTAGCCTTTGTAGCATCCGAGTCATATTTATTGTTTCTGAAACCATGTGTGTGACATCACTTGCCACCAGACAGCACAAATACTTCTCTCTTATAACAAAAATGCTAACGTTTTAGGTTACCTAATGTTAAAGGTTAAAGTCACAAGGTGCTTGTTTGAGACCCAATGATCATCAGGTCTACCAGATTTAATATTTTGAACTAAGGTTGTAAATTAAATCCTGACTCTCAATTTATGTAATTTCACTGTGTTTATGTGCACATGAAAATTCTTGTAACATCTCAGGTTACTAATGTAACCTGGTTCCTTGAGAGAGGGAATGAGACAATACGCCATGGCTTGAAACTATGGGAATGCTTCGTGTTTAAACGCTCCATGGCTGAACATGATAACGTATCTACGTAGTTCAGTACATCACTGAAACCATATATATTGACTCTATACAAGTATTTTCCTAGATTCTTTTTGCCTATAGAAGACTCGCAGGTGTGGAAGCCTGACGGGAAACCTTTCAGGGAACCAGGTTGTATACATAACCCGAGATGTTAGCTTTTGAATGAAACTTGACACTGCATCATGGCTTGACAGTATGGGAACCTTAATACCAACTTTGCCACATCACAGGACAAAGCTTGCCCCTCAAGGCTGTGTTTCGGCACAGACAGGCTGAAACAAAATCAATCTTGAAAGACATGATACCCTGGGGTTGAATCTGTATCTAGACTATAAAACCTCATGAATGTTTGTGGAGAGAAACATCTTGCCGCAGCACAAACATCTTGCAAGGTTGCATCCTTAGTGAGAGCTTTGGAAAATGCAATATTCCTACTGGAGTGGGCCACTCCAGGTTGATCCACAGCTACCTCTCCATAATGACCATAGCAGCCATAGAACAGCCAATGGCACGGGTTGTCTGATTGGCAACACAGATGGAAACAGCTGTGGCTCTCTTTAGTTCTTTAACTACATCCGGGGCTAATCTCTCAACAACGTCTAAATCTTTCAGCAGGTCAGCCTGGTAGGCCTGCAAGACCGCCATGATGTGCAGGGACCCTACAAGACTTGATGGGCAAGGCTGGTTTACTCCACAGCAATGAATTTGGAGGGAAGAGTTTTGCCCACAAGTGTCACTTGCAAGTCAAGTCAAGTCACCTTTGTTTATATAGCGCTTTTTACAAAACAGCTTGTTTCAAAGCAGCTTCACAGTGGTCACAGGAAAACAATATAAACAAAGTTTGTTTTGGCTAAACAGCAGCCTTAAAAGAGCAGGCAAATTAATACAATTAATGAATTTTAAGTGTTAAGTTTCCCCAACTGAGCAAGCCATAGGCGACAGCGGCAAGGAACCAAAACTCCAGCAGGTGACGTAATGAATGAAGAACCGAATGGAGAAAAAACCTTGGGAGAAACAAGGCTCAATCGGGGGACCAGTTCTCCTCTGGCCAACAGCCAAACAGTGCATGATTATTATATTGACAACAATTCAAGTCCAATATCAAGTCCAATTTGGAGATGGGTTCATGATCGTCACAGGGGAGGGTCTAGTAGAGTCACGGTCTCCGCAGACACTTCAGGGCAGTGCTGTGCTCTTGTCAAGACCGCCATGATGTGCAGGGACAGCCTGACCTGCTGATACAAGCATCTACCCTTATATATAATGGCATATATGATATAATGGCATCTACCCTTACCCACAAGGGTAGATGCCACCCTACAAGACTTGATGGGCAAGGCTGGTTTACTCCACAGCAATGAATTTGGAGGGAAGAGTGTCACTTCCACCTTCAGCAGTGCCCCAAACCTGTGTTCGCACATACCGACCACTATACAGTATGTCGAGGTGGCCTGAGTATGTACTCACGCCGAGTACAGATTACTTCAAGACCTCAACACCGTCTGGAGGATGCTCACAGCCATATGTTATGTCAGCAGCCATATCACCCTGTGGCCCAAGACTGTTTGCCCATTGAAGCTAAGCAGGGTTGAGCCTTGTAAGTACCTGGATGGGAGCCGTAAGAGTTGCTGTAAGAGATTTTAGTTAGGCCTGCAGCGGAGAGTCAGTCACAGGCGATCCACACTCCAATCCAAAAGGGGTGCGCATGGTAATGCAACACTGTTTGCTAAACGACACAACAGGAAAAAGAGCAGATAAAGAAGAGGAGACGATCTATGCACCAAACCAAAACAAGAGTTCAGATGACACGCAAACGCTTTCTAGTAGCCTATACGCTGAGATTCTATTCATTTTTATGACATGTCCACTAACTACATGGAAAGGAAACTGGGATGGCAGAAAGCGGCATTCTGTTTGTTTTCTTTATTTCACAAAAGCACAATGTTTTGTTTTTATTGTGAGTGGGGTGTACACAAATAAAACTAATAATAAGACTCTAATAACTAATAAGACTATTTACAGTTGAATGTTCTAATCAGTATGACCATAATTTATGCCATATTTTAGGTTGTTTGCACTGTTATAATAAAAGAAAAATCTTTTGGATTTTTTTTTATTTTTTACCAGCCCTTCAAAAAAAAGAAAAAGAAAAAAAAAAGACCTATGCAAGAGTGCATTGTGTGCTCAGTACATAACACACCAAAGGAGGCTGTACTGTACCAACTACCTCAGCGGGACTAAGTGCCCCTATGTGTTAATCACTCTCTGATCAAAATAAATAACAAAAAATCTAGCTTTGGGGTTTTAAGCTTTTTCTTGTTTTACCGAACTCGTATCAAGCCCAAAACGAGGTACGTACCGAACCGTGAATTCTGTGTACTGTTATACACCTACTATTTTTGGTTTCAGTGACATATTACAGTATGTTGATACATCGTCGCATTCTGCCAATCATTTATTGGTTTGTAAACACTGGTCCATGCAAAGCATTCCCATAGAGTCAAGCCATGACACAGCGTTGAGTTCCACTCGAAAGGGAACCTCATGGACAATGCGGTCTTTTTCAGAATCTGGCACATGCCTCTATTAATCGAAATTATGTTTAATGTAAATACCTCATTTGAAGTACCCACAGTTCTTTTACATTCACTGGCCACCTTATTATGTACATCTTGCTAGTACCGGGTTGAACCTTATTTTGACTTCAGAACTGCATACATTTTTCATGGCATATCAACAAAGTCCTGATAAAATTCTTTAGAGATGTTGGTCTTTTTCAAAATGATAGCATTACACAGTTGCTGAAAATTTATCAGCTGTACATCTATGATCTCAAAGGTGCTCTAAATGATTGAGATCTGGTGACTGTGGAGGCCAGATTTGAGTACAGTGAACTCATTGTTATGCTCAAGAAACCAGTCTGAGATTTGAGTTTTGTGATCCATGTGCTTTAGGCCATTTTCTGAAGCCTGTGTGAATGTTAGGCTCATTTAGGCTCTAGTTGTTCTGTTACTGTTGTGGCTACAGTGTACACATGCTTCAAGGTTTGATGTGCTGTGATTTCAGAGATGCTTGTCTACATACCTTAGTTGTAACAAGTGGTTATCTGGATCACTGTTGCATTTTTATCAGCTTGAACAGGTCTGGCTCTTCTCCCATGGCATCAACAAGGCCCTTTCACCCACAGAACTGACGCTCACTGTTTTTTTCTCTTTTTTTCAACCATTCTCTATAAATCCAAGCGATGATTGTGCATTCAAATTCCAGTAGATCAGCAGTTTCTGAAATACCAACAGCCATGCCACATTCAAACTCCCTTAAAAACCTTTCGTCTGCGTTCTGATGTTCAATTTGAAATTCAGCAGATCATCTTGACCATGTCTACGTGCCTAAATGCATTGAGTTGCTGCCATGTGATTGGCTGATTAAATATTTCCATTAATGAGCAGATAAACAGGTGTACCTAATAAAGTATGGCCATTGAGGGAATATCTGTGGCTCTCCAAACTAAAGTAATGATTGCTGTGAGACAGGCATATTCACATTTGAATAGCTTGAAAAAGTCAAGATGAAGAAATAATAATAAACAACTGTACACAATTATTCAAATGAATTTATATATGTGTTTTGTTTATTTTAATATGATCTTGGTACATACAAAAACATTACAGTAGCTGTGAAGCATATATGGACCTCAAAACTAAAACAGTGTGAATGTATTTATGGTCATTTATTAATCTGAACACTGTACACAGTGGTTGAGTGCACTTTTGTTTAGTTTATGTAACTGTCATTTCTGTTCTGTTCTGAGAGTCTCCACTTGTATTATATTATTCTGTGGATTGGATTTAAAGTCCCTTGTGAATGCTAGCTTAAAAACATCACATTCCAACCTGAGAGGGGAATTCAACTACCTCATGCT
Source organism: Rhodeus uyekii (assembly GCA_037043235.1). NCBI lineage: Eukaryota > Metazoa > Chordata > Actinopteri > Cypriniformes > Acheilognathidae > Rhodeus > Rhodeus uyekii. The sequence goes on along the minus strand of JAWRVZ010000184.1, from coordinate 716,943 downwards.
AATGGCATACAAAATAAGTTTTTTATGAAACGCCAAGAGAAGACACTCGTTTGCTTTGAAGATCCGATTTTTTCTCAATTCTGAAATTACTCTTCCAGCATCTGATACTATCTTAAATGTAACTAACCAGCATCAAATTGCAGTTTTTGTAATAATAATTACATCTTTTAATCATTAGGAACTGATGAAAAGTGTTTGTTATGGTGATCTGCATGTGCTTGTGAGATTATACATGTCCATACAGTACCGTGGGAAGTAACCCCCCATCAATACAAATCTGTTTTAACTAAAAAAAATAAAACTCTTGTTATTAATTTGTCTAATCATTAATATTCATTTGAAAGACGAGTATAAGCCAACAATGAAAACAAGCAGCAATTGTCTCATGACATAAGAGCATGCACTCGTCAGTGAAGGTCATATGAGTCTATGGCTCTATCCTAAATGGCACACTTCACATGCACCCGCACTGAAGCAAGCTCTGAAACAGACTTCTTCCCGGCAATCAAACAGAAGGCCACATCCTACTGAGACTGTGCCATTCCTAGTCCAGTCCTTCAGAGGCGAGTCGTCCTTTGCTTTAAACACTAGAATGAGATGGTTTATTTTGTGTGCATGGCTACGTCACACGTTCCTGCCCCTATGGTCACAGCACGAAAATATATAAACTGGCTTTCTATACAGAGAATGACAGCTGTCTGCGGACTCAGTGGCTTACATTGACATTGAATCTTTACAGTTTAGTGTAAAGTTAATTTACTGCAAAACAAAAGAAAACATCTAAATTTTCATGATGGTAAACATTTTTTGTCTTCTCATTGCATAATGATCTCAGGCAAGCTTAGTTCCGACCCTTTTTCCATCAGTTTATTTTAGTGAATTGGAATGTGTGCAAAAGATTGTGGGTGATTTAAGGCAGTGAAAGATACAACAGATGCATCCTTCAAAACAGACCGGATGAAGGATGCGAAACAAAGGCATTTCAATGATTCTTCAAATTGAGATGGCCTTAAGTGACATGGTAGCTGAGATATGCAGCCTTCCGTTTGAGAAACACCCTTTGATTCTATGAACAGTTCAATGATTAATCTATGAGAATAACTCGCTTGACACTTTAAAACTGGACCAGTTAAGTAAAAACTAGCATACTCAAGAGGTATTTGTTGGACCAATTTTATAGTTCACCTATTAAGGATTAAACAAAGATGTTTTTTTCTGTTTTGTTTGTTTTGTTTTTCACAAGGGTGATTGTGAGGTGCTGCAACATTTATAGTGCTATGAAAATCTCTTACAATATGTGTTGGTAAATACCTGAAAAAAAGAAAAATTGTGCCTGTGTCCAAATACATACGGACCTAACTGTATGAAGATGCTTGGACTGTGTATCATAATTCAGTTCTGTGAGAGGACACTGAGAATGGAACTTAAAAGCTATGTTTGGAATAGCGTGAATGTGAATGGCCTACTTAATTTACCAAAATGTGCATAATACAACCAGAGCATACCAGAAGAGATATTGTAACCCACAATGCATTGCGCTCAAGTTTTAACATCTCATTGATGCATTTTTGACTGGACTGCCAAGAGACATTTTTATAGAAAATTTTATTATTAAATTTTTTTTATGTTAAGATAAACTATTGTAGCATGAATTTAATATGCAACATACTTAAGGTCTTAGACAGTGTAGTAAAATATTGTTTGAAATTTATATTTTTGTGTAAAGTGCGCCAGATATTTTACTTTTTTAAGTCCCTGTTTCTCTATAGTCTGATCTTCACAATCATCATCTGCATAGGCGGAGTTTGGGGGGGGGGGGCTGGGGGGGGCACTGCCCCCCCAGACCAGAGCCAATTAATGCCTGCCTTGTGCTTTGAATATGTTTTTTTGTTATTACAGAATTCATATTTTCTCGTTTTATTAGTTTTATCTTATTAGTATAGAATGAGTAAGATGTTTTATTACTGTATTTAATTTTTTATTACTGTAGCTTTATTACATTCTCCCGCGATTTGCGAATCTCAAAGTATCGCGGCACGTGAGTGGACGCTCTTCTCGTTCTGTTTTACGCGCTGAATAAACTAAATGGACATTCGTCGTTTTTTTAATAAATCCACTACTAAAAGTGTCAAATCTATCAGAAGAGACTGGACATCTACGCATCTCGGAAAAAGAGGCGGCTTCTTCTGCATTAGGTAAGATATTGTAATGTCTGAAGTAGTTCTATGACAGGTCCAGAGAGGCTCTGTTTATGAACTTTAATCGGAACGAAGAACAACACACTGTAACAAGCGCACCCGTCCAACACACTTTTCGCCGCACTTCTGAACTCCCCGTGTTAACCCTATCACTTCCGATGCAAAACAAAACAGCAACTACAAAGAGTCTGTTCTATTCGCTATTCTTTGTATAAAGCAGTGGTTCTCAAATAGTGGGGCGCACGTTACCCTGGGGTACATGCTTTTTTTGCCAGGAAGTAGGTTTTCTTGCATTGAACAAGAGCAGAAGTTCAGATAATCATCCCCTCATCCTTTGACGTGTACGATCACGCCTGTGTCCATGTGTCACGTGATCAACCACTAAATTCACACGTGTTTTCACGCAATATCTAGCACTGAGCCAAAAAAAAAAGACGGGCTCAGAGCTTGTCATTTATCACAACAATTCAGTGTTTTCAACCACATAAGATTTCTTTTCGGTTTCAACAAGTTGAGCCAACAAGTTGGTGACTATTTTGAATTATCTATTATACATCGCTTTTTGTGACTGCGGTATGTCAGGTGATAAGCATGACGCGTTACCATGGAAACAATAGGGCTAAAGTTTTTGCCGCGAAATGTTTACCTCTTCCTAGGGGGGCGTGACAGAAAATAATTGAGAAGCACTGGTATAAAGTCATTGTTCATTGTAAATATATTTTATATGTAAAATTAATGATATATAAATATGATATAAAAAAACTGAGCTCGTGGTCTGGTGCCCCCCCAAGCACAAAAGTGAAACTCCGCCTATGATCATCTGTTAGATCAGGGTTTTTCAAACTTTTTGTGTGTGTGGACCACTATTTGTAATCAAAAAAATTTGCGGACCACCTCATTACACACATAATAAAATGTCTACACACAGTCTTACCTGAATTAATCCGCATCTCTAAATAGGGTTACTAGCACTACTATAACTAGTCATCACATCAGTGTGCAACAGGCTTGTTAAAAGAAAGTTTACTGCACACAACGGCTGCCACATATCGCTTGTGCGGAATTCATGGAGCTTGCTTTCGAAAAACTCGACTTGCTTGGATTTAAATTCGCCATGCCTGGTTTCCAAATGCCGGCGAAGATTTGCTGGTTTCATGCTCTCATTAGCCAGTGTCTCGTAGCAACAAACGCAAACGGGCAACGGCTCGTCTTCGGGGCCGGTGTAGCTGAAACCTAATGCTAAATAGCTTTCACAGTATTTTCTCTTCACCCTCTTTTTCTTTGTTGTTTTTTGATGAATCTGGCTCAAAGATGCATCCGACTCACTGTGAATCTCTTCATTTTCTGGAACTTCTGCCTCTTTTCTCTTCAGAGAACCTGTTGCTGTCCACCAATCCATAACGACACTGAACTTCACGGCCGAACACCACTGCCCTATTTTAGTAATCGCACAATAAATTGACAATTTAATGCAAATGTTATATCAGTATAGGCCTACATATTCTTTACATTTTTTAATGGGAATTTCCTGGTAAAATGAAGGTAAAATATTATTTTATTTTGCCTTTCCTCTGACCATCTGCAGTACCCTCACGGACCACTAGTGGTCCGCTGACCACAGTTTGGGAATGACTGTGTTAGATAATTGCTTGCACTGAACAGACCCTATTCTTCATCTCCTGGTTATGAAAGGTGGAGGACAGAAGACCTGCAGTACTATAGGATGTGCCATGTTAGTAGCAACTTTAGATACATAGCCTGGCCTGGGGTGAAGAAAAGCTTTAGCCTTACCAGGGGCAAATTCCAGGCATCAATGGGTAACTGATAGCGCTTGAAGATCTCATATCCTTTTGAGAGATGTAACAGCGAGGATGAACAGAGTTTTTAAGGTTAAAAACTTAATAGGTAGATTTTCAATGGGTTTGAAGAGGGCCTGGGATAAGCCCTGGAGCACCAGAGACAGACCCTATTACGTATTGCTGGCCTCAGTTTACTATGGAGGAAATGTGTAACTAAGGGATCTCTCCCACTTGATATGCCATCCAGAGGTACATGGTAAGCTTCTATGGCAGCCACATAAACCTTCAGGGTAAAAGGGAACTCAGGAACTCCAGCACGATGCCAATCTGACAGGTAACTGGGTTCAACTGCCTCTCAGTGGACCAAGAATGAGAGTCTACTTTAGGGGCGTACAGTTTCCTTGTGGATGCACCTTGGTAGTGGAGAATGGTCTCAACAACCTCGGTTGGGAAACCAGAGTTATGATTTGGGTCCCCTCAGAGGCCAAGCCCACAGTCTCCACAAAGGTCCCTCCTGACAAGAATCTCCCATTGAGTTTCGTTTGGAGGGACACCAGGTCCGACAACCACACTCTGCCCGGCCAACACGGCAAAATTAAGGTGAGACAGACCTTGTTCCGGCGAACTCTCTCCAGACTTCCTGGGAGCAATCGGGGAAAAGTGTACAGATGTAGCCTCAGCCACATCTGGACATAGCATCCAGTCCGAGAGGAGCTGGATGAGTGAGGGAGAACCAAAGTGGACAGAGAGTCGTCTGAGATGCAAACAAATCCACTTGTGCTCGGCTGAACCTCTCCCAAAACCTCCATTCCCCGGGCCTCGGCCCCTGCCTCGACAGGATGTTTGGACTGCCATCATTTCTAACAGAATTATGTGCCAGGAGAGATGGTGTCCGCTCCTCAGACCTTGTGCTTAGCAATCCCTCAGGATCGCCGCCCAGCCTGTGAGAGAGGCATCTGTCGACAGCATGACGCGGTGACAGGGAGCTCCATGGTATGGGCCCTTGAAACAGAAGTTTTAAGCCACCACTGTAGGTGCCTCATGTGCAGCAACCCAAACAGAATCACATTGGAAGCACCATGAGACTTAGCATTCTTGGGAAGTGCTTGACAGTGAGCGATTGGCCTAATTTCATGCTCTTGACTGCTGACAGGATGGTTTCGATGCTGGAGAATGTGTGAGTCACAAACTTAATGATCTCCTCATAAGCTGGGGAAGAAGGTGGCGAGTCCAGCTCCTCGGATAGTTGCAGTACCCGTGCCTCTGCCTGGACTGAAGTAACCTCCACAGTGCATGCTTCCGGGTCCTGACAGGGGAGATTAGATCTTTTGGACAGAGCTTGTCTCTAACCCAGCTGACAGGTCCATTTGGGATTCCCAGGATAAGAATCTCCGCTGTGCCTCAGCAGCAGCAGGACCCAAAACAAGGAAACTTCGAGCCTGGGCAGCTGCCTTGAAGACCGCCAGGCAGGAGCGGAGAGTATGCACACAGAGCTGCTCACAATGTGTACAATAAGCACCCTCAAGCGCTGATCGTGCATGCTCCGTTCCCAAACAAATCACGCATAGAACATGTGTATCCCTCCCCGTAATGTTGTGTGGGCATTTACCATTTGAAAGGTGTGGAAAGCCCTTTTCTTTTAAGCTAGACTCAGGGAATATACACACACACAGCCAGCAAACACAGTCTGTTTCACTCCAGCGCTTACTGAAGACAATAAAGCTGCCACTTTCAGTGCACCTTTATCCTCCTGATTCATGATGCCATCATTCCTTGACATGCATTCAAACTCGATCATTTCGATAGTGCTTCACGAGAAAATCATGCTAAAGCATTTCCATAGCATGTGTGGGGCGCGCCTCCCCTGGGGGGTGCCAGAGCATGCCAGGGGAGGCGCGGAGAGTTGTAAAAAATTATAGTCTAATAATAACTCGCCGAACTTGTTTTAAACCCCCTTCATTTCATTTTACATTTCCCTGTGATGTCATTCTGTCGTGGCTGCAAGCGGCTGTGGTGCTGAAGCTTTGGTGGAGAGTAGGCGTGTGTCGTTCAACACCACTACCCCCCCCCCCCCCCCAACAATCACGCGTCCCCCCGTCAACAATCGTATTTATTTTTATTTTTTTTTGGGGGGGGGGGGCATTGGGTGCGTTGTGTCAAAAGGGAGGCCCACTGTCTCAGACTTTGAAAACCTCTGGTATAATCCATCTGAACAGACCTAACAAGAGACCAAGTCTAGAAGTAAAAGGTGTGTTAAATAATCTGCTAAAGTTATTGTTGCTTAGCAACATTGATATTTTAGCTAGGGGTCAATATCAATTCATTTCCATATGTAGGGGCTATGAGGTCTACAAAATTTACATTGAGAGACAATAAAGGTACTTTTTGATGTTCTGTCTTCCTCAAAGTTAGCTAACCATTTTGATCACTGGACAGAGGAGGCAAGACATTATGAGCTCTTTACAGCTCTTTACATGACAAGAGGAACCAAATGGCACCAAACTATGAATGTCATTCTCAATTTTCTCTGCACAGTCCTTATCAGTGGCCAAAAATATTCTAAGTGGCTTGAAACTTTTTCCAAGCATTCGGCTTTGACAATGCCTGTGCAATGTAATACAATGAAGATCAGGAGCAAATTGATCTAGAAAAAATCTATTCTTGACAGCACAACCACAGTGAAAAGATCATTCATTATGCATGTACTTTTTTCCAGCTGTAGGTCTTGTGTTAGTTGTGCTCTAGATGGTGTCAGATGCACATTGTTTTTTAATGTCAAACAGTTTATCCATAATGTGAGACAATTGCCCTAAAACTAATTGTTTTGTGTTCAATATAGAAAAGATGCTTTTGATTTTGTTGTAAAAAAATAAATAAATGTATTCTATTATTATCTATTATTATTCTAATATATCTTGCCTCTCCATGATATCTTTGCAAGCCCAAACTATTAATTTGCTTAATAAGTTGTTCTCTTTATTATATAATTAGCATCAAATAAACAATATAGCTCTTATTCACAGTGATTAAAAGATATTTAAACAAAAAGACTAAGCAATTATTACAAAACCTCCAAGTAGGTGGCGATATACCAAATATGTAAGTCAGCAAAAGAAGAAGAAAAATGTAGTTCGTTTTCATAGTGGCTCATGCATTCGTGGCTCTGTTGAGAATGTCTTGTGTGTTAACCATGAACATACTCTGGGTTTGATGAACTTACTCCCTGTAGCATTTTTGGAACCAGCAAACCTCGAGTAACCAAGGTTTGGGCTAATCAACCAAGAGATCAAGGTATGTTTGATGGTAAAATAATAATAATGTAATTGAAATAATAATGAATAATAATGCAATCTGTGAGTAATTTGTAATCAGTGCCAATTTTCTGTGTCTTCCCGTGCTCTGCAAAGCAAGTTTCCTGTTATTCTTTGTATGGAAAAAAAAGTGCTTAAGAACAGGAAACCCCTTCTCATGATCTCTGTGCTAGTAATTCACATTCCAGGATGTGAACAATGTGTTAATGCTTTCCATACTTTTTGCTGCTCTGTGTCTCCTAGAGACTGGAAAAAGAAAAAGTTTATGACCAAGTATGATTGGCATGCTTTTGTGAATCTACACTCTTAAATAAAAGGGAAACAACTACTTTCATCAAAGACTTGGAGCAGATTCTTAACCATGGATGTTTTAAACTCAGAGGACAACAGCGATTACGAGGACTATTATAATGCAGAAGGACTTGAAGATTATGGACTCTGCAAGAAGACACATGTAAAGGAATTCAGCAATGTGTTTCTTCCTACATTCTACTCCATTACCTGCGCACTGAGCATTATTACTAATCTAACCCTTTTAATATTGTTCATCAAATACAAAACTCTGAGGAAGGTTTTGCCTCTGCACATGGTCATATCGGATTTAATGTTTACACTGAGCCTTCCGTTCTGGGCGGTGTATGCCAGCAGTGAATGGATCTTTGGTGATCAAAGCTGTAAGGTGATCACTTTGGTTTACATGGTCAGTTTGTATAGCAGCAATCTCTTTGTTGCTAGTCAGAGCTTGCAAAGATGTATGGACATTGTATGTGTTGTTTCTACCATCAGGATCTTCAACAGTCTAAAGAGGAATACTATTATCTGCATTTTGGTGTGGCTTTTATCAGTTTTGTCTGCTGCTGTTCATGCCAGCTTCATTGAGACTCAAAAGTTCCATGAACAGAACATTTGTACGTACAACTTCAACAATCAATTTGGCTGGAAAATCTACGTAAGAGTTCAGATGAACATACTTGGCTTCGTCATACCATTTTTAGTGCTTCTATTTTGCTCTGTCAGACTGCTATGTGTTGCTGTGGTGAGGAAAAAAGTCCAGAGATTTAGATATGAAATCGGATTCACTGTCATGTTTTTTCTCCTCTGGTTCCCCTACAGTGTTGTAATTTTCTTGCATGTTTTGCAAAACCTTCATCTTTTTTATTCATGTACCACTAACATACACTTTGACATTGCAATTCAGGTGACAGAATGTATCGCTTTCATGCATGCTTTCATAAATCCTCTTTTGTATATATTTTTAAACAAAAACGTTTGGAAACGATTGAGAAATGGTTACAAAACTCCAAGAGAGTATCTGCTTGAGGAATGCAACAGTTCATCAGTCATGTCAAGTCAGGATGCTGCTATAGAGCTGAGATCAGTTCAGCAATATCAAGCCCATGACCTGAGCTTTTGTGCTGAACGACCAAATAACTTACTGCCTGAGCCAATGTAAAAGCTTGTGAAAAAATGCAACAATGCATATTACACGGAAATTTCTCACCTGATTTACGTGCAGGGCAGCCAGTCTGACATCTGACCTTTTCTGACACACAACAGCGCATGTGCACAACAAGTCCTGCTAAACAAAATGTATTATTATTTATTATTTGGCACAATGGCACCATGATACTTACCCTACTCTGGCGAGATAGCATCTGATTTTTTTTTTTTTTTACTTCAGAAAAGGTATAAAAATGAATGGAGGAGCTGGACAAAGAAAGAAGTCAAAAACATATCACTTCCATACAAAGTAGGAGTTTTTCTTTTTTCTTCACTTTGTCATTTTCGAAGTGCGTTTGCCTCAATCTACCAGTCTGTCATCGCTATACCGAAGAAGGGAAATGTGGAGGGGCATTTTCAGACTGTTTAATAAAAAAAACGATACTGACGTCTCTCCGAAAAGCAAATTGAGAAAAATTAGGGTGAAGGAACGAAAATCTCAGTTGTCATTTTTCTCACAACCAACTTGAAAAGTGAAGTCAGCCACCGAAGTACGAAGAGTTGTATTGTGCAATATGGGCATTATATAGTAATTCAAACTACACCAATATATATATGAATTCTCAATATATTTGTGAATAAATATATGTTTTGTGTTTTTATTGTAGGTATTTCATTTTGATCATTGGTCATTTTATAAGTAGCTCATGTGCCAAAAAAGTGTGTGCATCCCTTCACTATATGGTTTTTCATTGTGTATCTCTCTCTGATAATTTGGGGGGTTTCAGCATTTTGCTGTCAAGTTAAAATGCTTATCTAAGGACAATTTTGTTTCTGGAAAACAACAATGTTGCCAATGTAAAAGACACTCTTTTCAGATTGCTGAATCAGTTCAACCAGTGGACTTTCTCCAACATTCTTATCATAAAGATAACGGTAGCCTTGACACTTAAAAAATTGCTCTGCTAGAACTTAAAAGCATAATTATTACAAACAAAGCCAATGTTTATTTTGCTGTCTTTTATGTTTAAGAAGACTTAAAGACTTTTTACAGTCTTTACCAGTATTATTTATCGTTATAAATGTAATTTTTTTTGTTTTCTTATTTACAAATAAAATACTATTTTACATGCCATTTGTCTTTTTTCATAAATTACAATAGAAGGTCAGATTCAATTTTCGTTTGTTGTTTAAAGGTCATGGTTCTCATAGCAAAAAACAAAAACAAACAAAAGTCCTGTATCTATAATGCAAAGTTCAAGGCCCATTTAAATTTCTCTAAATCACTCTTTTGAACTTACAGAGGCAATCCCTAGGTCTTTTAAAAAGCTGAAATTAAAAATTAAAATTATTAACTTACTATTTTGTATTTACAAATTACAATTAATACATTAGAGCAATTAAATTTCATTCACCTGTACTGATTAATAAAATTTTTATTCTTCAGTGCTTGGCTGTAAATAAAATAAATGTAGTTTCTGAAAGACAGAAAAAGGCAATGAATCAAGGTAACCTTTATTGCACCATCAAGGTTGTTCAACTACGGCAACAAGAGCTCGCTTATCTCTGTGATAAGAATAGCCTTGATCTTTTACCTTCTACATCATGACATGATCTGCAGACTGAGATTGACACTTGACTATAGGCTAATTCTGAATTCAGCATAAGCTATTCTTTGCTTTCTCAGTACTAGCCATAGTATGTGAATAATTAGTATTAAACTATTGATTTATTATTCAATCAAATCAAATTTATTTATATAGCGCCTTACAACAGCCAAAAGGTGCACAAGGCGCTTTCCATCATCAAACATCAAACGACAACATAAAGAAAACAAAGTAAAGAAATGAGATCAGAATCAAGTCCAATTATTAGCTCATAGATTCATGTTTTGTACTTACAATTTGGTATTTAAACTCAGGCCTAACTTTCGTTGGATGTACTATTTGTTTCTAAATAAACCATTCATTTCAGAAAATAAATGATTAGATTCATAATTGATACATTTATTACATCTGGATATGTAACAAGTAACAAATATAAACAATACCTTTTTAATGATTACCTATGTCGATTCTTTTATGTCGCCGAACATTAATATCTCGAGCACAAAAGAGGGACAAATTCGCCACTTCAAATGGTTATATCGTGACTAATGATCGTACCTAGTTCACTGCACATGCGCTGAGTTTGCGTTGCACGTGGATCACGGTCCATATGGTCGCTCTGTCAGTGACGCTTCACTCACAGCGCCGCGCAGCCGCAGAAGAACTCACGGAAGTGGCGGAAAAATTAAGCCTTACAGATGCTGTCTTGAAAGAGGAGGCGCAGGAGTTAGCTTCACTGTTCAGGAATTCCCAGATTACATTGACATCGACAAAGATGTTGTTACTGATAGAAGCACAGAAGCATTTGTTTTCAAGCAGACCGTTAAAGGCAAAAAGCAACAAAGCATTTTAGACTTTAAAGAAACCATAGTAACCGCCTGTGCAATACTTTCAGAACTGTGTCAGAACGAAATGACTGTTATGAGTGAATGTGTTTATGTGTGGTTGTGACTGTTTATGCTATGAGCGAAAGTGTGTTTGCAATGTTGGAGAATATCATTAAAGGTTTGTATCGATATATATATATATATATATATATATATATATATATATATATATATATATATATATATTCATTTAGGGAAGCCTGTAACCTATACATAATATGATTCACCCAAAGAGTCATATTGTTTAAGTGAAATGTAAGAATTTTTTTAAATCAAAACTGTTCACATAAATGACCTGAAATCAACTGATTTAAAATATCTCACTAAATAAACACAAAAAGGATGACACTGCATACATGAAAACAACACTGTAAAAAACTCGATGTTCAGAGCCATTTTAAGCCTGCGCTACAGAAGTCATGTGCAGATAAGATGTCATGTGATCTGGAGTGACTGCAGGGGTGGGGCATACGCACAGCAGCCAAGAGAGAGGAACTGAAACTAGAGCTTAGTTCAGTTACGGCAACGTCAAAAGGGGAACATGGGCAGCCTCCTTCAAATCCTGCTTGCTCTTTTCATCTCTGTAATAGGTGCCCTCTACCTTTTGGGGTCTTTTCGCCGCAGACGACCTGGAGAACCCCCTCTGGATAAGGGCCCCATTCCCTGGCTTGGTCATGTGCTAGAATTCAGGAAGGACACAGCCAAATTCCTGCAGAGAATGAAAGAAAAACATGGAGATATTTTTACAGTGCAGATGGGAGGCTTTTATTTTACTTTCATTACAGATCCACTTTCTTTTGGCTCAGTGGTCAAAGAGGCAAGATCAAAGCTGGACTTTACTAAATTTGCAGAACATCTGGTTGCAAAAGTATTTGGCTATCATTCCTCGGAAAACGAACACAAGTTTCTCCAGGCATCAAGCACCAAGCATCTCATGGGAGATGGTCTGGTTGTTATGACTCAGGCCATGATGTGCAATCTTCAGAATTTGATGCTCCACAGTGTTGGATCTGGGGTTGAAAAGTCATGGCAAGAAACTGGACTATTTGCTTACAGCTATAATATTGTCTTTCGCGCTGGCTATCTGGCACTGTTTGGTAACGAGTCACACAAAAGTACAGGGACTTTGGAAAAAGCTAAGGAAATTGACCGGGAACATTCAAATGAACTTTTCAAGGAATTCAGAAAATATGACCAGCTATTCCCGAGTTTGGCGTACGGTGTCCTGGGACCGAGTGAGAAGATAGAGGCAGAGCGTTTGAAAAGGCTGTTCTGGAACACACTTTCAGTGCAGAAGATGAGATCTAGAGACAACATCAGTGGCTGGGTATATGAACAGCAACAGTTGAGAGCTGAACGGGGCATGCAAGAGTTCATGCAGGATCGATACATGTTTCTGCTTCTGTGGGCATCTCAGGGAAACACAGGTCCTGCAGCGTTCTGGCTACTCTTGTATCTGATGAAGCACCCTGAGGCTATGAACAGTGTTAAGAGTGAAGTTGAGCAGGTGCTCAGAGAAACAGGGCAGGAGGTAAAACCAGGCGGGCCACTAATTGACCTGACCAGGGATATGCTCCTCAAAACTCCCATCCTAGACAGTGCAGTGGAGGAGACCCTCCGTCTAACAGCCGCCCCTGTCCTTACAAGAGCTGTCATGCAGGATATGACCATCAACATGGCCAACGGACAAGAGTACAAGATCCGTGAGGGTGACAGAGTGGCGATTTTCCCCTACACAGCTGTTCAGGTAGACCCAGAAGTTTACCCAGATCCTTTCACCTTCAAGTATGACCGCTTTCTCACACCAGATGGAAGCAAAAAGACTGATTTCTATAAGGGTGGAAAGAAACTCAAGTATTACAACATGCCTTGGGGAGCAGGAACCACCATGTGTCCAGGAAGATTCTTCGCAACAAATGAGCTGAAGCAGTTTATCTTTCTCATGTTGTCCTACTTTGACTTAGAGCTGAAAAATCCAAATGAAGAGATTCCAGGCATTGATATCAGGCGATGGGGCTTTGGCTCCATGCAACCGACTAAAGACATCCAGTTTAGATACAGACTTCGATTTTAAAAGGTTTCATGTTATAATTATTATATGATATCATACGCTGAAGCTTCAACAATTCTTATTATCAGACAATATACCTTTATGAAAGATGCCGACATGCTCACATTTTTGTGTGTATTTAAATGGTGAGATTGCTGGAGAAAGTTAATTACTGAGTCCTAAATCTCACAGCCTGAAAGTCTCAATAGTCTTTGTCTTACAGAAAGATTGTATCAATGCAAGAATGCCATGGAAAATGTCATTAAACATATAGGAAGAATATATTTTTGTGCATAATCATCTAATAAAAAAATCAAAATCATCATATTGTGCTGATTACACATGTGCTATTGGAAATTTCAATTTCTGCATTTAGCAGACGCTTTTATTGACATTGTAATCAGTTCTTGCTTTCCCTGGGAAACGAACCTATGACCTTGGCATTTAAAACACCAATGCTCTACTGATTGACAGGAAAACTAGATAAAAGGAAAAAAACAACTGGCATCCCATGTAAATAAAGACATTAAGCTCCATGTCTTTCTGTTGTTCCTTAATGACTATACTGAACTGATATTTATTTAAACAAATTGCCAATGCAAAATGTCTCATATAGGCTCAACGTTATTTGTTTGACTTTTGCACAAAGGCACTTTATAATATATTGCTTTGACATAGAAAAAGGCATGCTAAAAATAAAGCATTGAATCGGTCTACTTAATTTACTCCACAATCCATCAGAGTTCTTATCTATTATTGTTTTATGGACCATATGTCACAAGAGTTTAATCTTGTGCTTGTGCTTAAGCCTTATTTTGATTTAAAAGTTTATTTTATCATTTATTTCAACCTGTAGTGATTCTGGGTGTGTTAGATTTGCTTTGCTTTTTTTGAGAATGAGAATAATAACATAATTTACTAAATCTGACTTTTATTTCTTCTGCATAAAACAGTGAAAGTCGAATGTTGCTTTGGACCCCAATGACATTCATTGCATAAAAGCAGTTATAACAGTTAAAATATCTGCCACAACATTGCAATGACATGATGACAGAAATTTCATTTTTGGACACTATCCTTTTAAGAAACTTAAATTCACCATGCTGAGATACCACTGAAGAAACATGTGCAACAACTAGCCTTTTAACAGTCCCTTGTTTTTAATCTACTCGTACAGGTAAACGTTTCTTAAAGGGATTGTTCACCCAAAAATAATTTGATAATTTAAATAAAAAAAAAATATTTGGGGGCAGCCTTGTCCATTCATAGTAATTTTTTCCTACTATTTTGCAACTATTTTGGTTACAAACATGCTTCAGAATATCTTCTTCTGTGTTCAGCAGAAGAAAGAAATGAATAGAGGTTTGGAAAAAACACAAGGGTTAGTAAATGATTACAGAATTCTCATTTTTGGGTGAACTATCCATTAACTAATATTAATCTTTCTGTCTTCTGTTACAAATTTTCTAAAGATCATTTATATTGACAGTATCATAAATGTTTGTAGATCTTTCACAACAATGAAGTACAATGAAGCTGCTGAGATTCATCTTTGAAAGACGTCATATCATCTTGCAAGCATCAACACAGACATCAATACTTGACATACAAACAAATAATAATACTTGACACTCAACAAATAATATAAACACTTACAACATAAACCAATTTTACAAAATAAACTTACAACACAAACCGCTAGTACAGCAGGACAGATCAAACCAAATCAAGAAACTCCATTGAATAATCTATTAAGTTAGATACAAGAAAAGCCCTACTGTGAAATGCTAGTAATGCAATTATAACCCTGGATTATACTGTAACTGCAAACAAATGTTTAACAGATGCTGGTTAAATACCATTCAGAGTGTTTTTAGATGGAAAGCATTTCTTTGAAATGTTTGTTGCAGACATGTTGGAGAGAATGTTTTATGAATGTGACAGAAAAGGTCCCAGTATTGTCATGTTGTATACTGTCTTTGATTGAAATATTGTTTCCATCGGGCCATTTGAATATGTGAGAGGAGCCTTGTTTATAAAGGTGGAAGAGGGCAGCATTAGGAATAGGGATTACTCTAATGGAAGATGTTTGTTTAGACTGCAGCCAAAATGTTTTTCCTATACCAAGTATCATGTATTGTTACTTTTTCTTCTTCAATTTTGAACCCATTCACCTTGTTTGAGGAGATTGGTGAAGTTAAAATAAATAATCTTGCAAGAGACGTTTTGGTCTAGTCACTGCAAGCAAAAGTAAAACAAGCTGCTTTATCATCATCAATGCTGAACTGAATAATGGCAATGTTGCTTTTTAAGAGAAACTTTACAGATAGAATTTGTTTCTATCATTTTCCGTCCATTGATTATGTTTATGTGTTTGTTCCCCTTTTTCTGTGCAGCTACTTTGAAACAGTCTGGAATGCATAATTAACAACTTATTATTAAAAACTGAGCTCCGTCCCTGCAGTTTTTTCAAATAATGTATATTTGTGCATGGGAAGGTCAGAAATTACAAGAGACTGTGCGATAAAATTCTAATGTCACTGAGACGCTGCATTATTTAACATTGATGTCTTAAATATATACAGATTAGGTTTTTCTAATGTATGTGAAATCCTCTCAATTAATTGCCCTCTTTTCATTACAAACCTGTGTGCTGTTCTTTCATGAAACACAAAAGCAGAATGTGCAAAATTTCCAAGCTGATCTTTTTCTATACAATCAGTACAGTAACCACACAAATTCTAAAAAGAACAAAATCTCATAAAAGTCCTTCATATGACTTATTCCAAGTCTGGAGACAAATCTAAAGATAAACTGGTTCTCCTCATACCTCACTAATAGAAATAGAGCATTTTTAGTAATGCTCAATGACTTTTCCTCCTCAGTTGCCCCTATGTCATCTGGAGTGCCACAGGGTTCAATTTTCTGTCCTATTTTGCTTTCACTCTACATGCTGCCACTTGGTCAACTCATCTCCACAACGTTCATTTTCATTTCTACGCCGACGACCTCCAGATCTACCTTCTTGTGATTGAGTATTCTGATCCTCTCCATAATTGTCTTCAGGACATCAAAAAGTGGCTTTCCCAGAATTTCCTTCATTTAAATTAAGAAAACACTGAGTACATCCTGTTCAGCCCAGATTCATCCAACAGTGCTTTTATGCTGGGATGGTGCCGCTCTTCTATCTAGTAATTTGGCACATAGTCTTAGAGCTAAACCTTGACTAACTGGGGCCCAGGTCAGGAAGCAGACAAACTGGCTAAACCGACCGTCTGCTAGCTGTTTCACGTCACAGAGGTCAGATAAATAACAACACACAGAGACTCTTTCTCCTAGATATCCTATAGAGACTGTGTCTGTTCCCCGAATTAGCAAATACAAAAAACTCTCAAAACCGTTTAAGGGTAAAAATTTTATTGATTTACAAACAACTAAGAATGGATATAACACAAATGAACAAATGATAAAGCTTGGGTTACTGAATATACGATCCCTTTCCTCAAAAGCACTTATTGTAAATGATATGATTACAGATCATAAACTAGATGTGCTGTGTTTGACCGAAACCTGGCTAAAACCAGATGATTATATTACTTTAAATGAGTCCACCCCTCAAGATTACTGTTATAAACATGAGCCTCATCTGAAAGGTAAAGGAGGTGTTGCTGTAATTTATAGTAACACGATCAGTACTGCTCAAAAGTCTAATTTGAAATATAATTCATAAAAATAATGTTTCTTAATGTAAAATTATCTAGTGCAAGTAATAATTCCTGTTTAACTTTTGTACTGGCTATTCTATACAGGCCACCAGGGCACCATACAGACTTTATCAAAGAATTTGCTGATTTTCCCTCAGACTTAGTAATGTCTGCAGATAAAGTCATAATTGTCGGTGATTTTAATATCCATGTAGATAATGAAAAAGATGCATTGGGATTGGCATTTACAGACATTTTAAACTCTATTCGAGTTGTATCAGAACCCACTCATTCTCATAATCATACTTTAGATCTACCGTAATATTGTCGTATGGGATCAATGTTGATACTGTTCAAATTCTGCAGCAGAGCGATGACATCTCAGATTATTACTTAGTTGTGTGTAGATTACCCTTAGCCAAAGTTGAAAAACTAACTCCCTGTTATAAATATAGCAGAACTATCACTCCTAACACAAAAGATAGCTTTATAAATAATCTTCCTGATCAGTTTTATCTACTTAACATCCCAGATAGCCTAGCCTATTAACTCTCTCTTTTCCAGCACTTTAGACACTGTTGCTCCGTTGAGCTTAAAGAAGATGAAAGAAAATAGTCCAACACCATGGTACAACGAACACACCATCAAGAGAGCAGCCAGAAGAGAGCACAGACCCTCAAGAGAGCAGCTAGAAAAATGGAGCGGAGCTGGAAAACAACTTAGCTTGAGGTTTTTTTTGCATTTCATGGAAAGACAGCTCTATTGCATTCAGAAAGGTTTTAAAATCAGCTAGATCTGCTTACTTTTCTACCCTCTTAGAAGAAAACAAATACAACCCTAGGTATTTATTTGATACAGTGACTAAACTAACAAGAAATAAAGCCTCAACCCCAGATGCTTTAAAACACCACAGCAGTAATGACTTCATGGACTTCTTTACTTGCAAAATTCATAACATTAGAGAGAAAGTTATAACCATGCAACTGTCTACTACAATATCACAAAATACAGTAAATTTGAGTGTCCCTGAAGAAAAATTTCACTCCTTCATTGCTCTTGGGTAGGAAGAATTGTCTAAACCATCAAAATCAACAACATGTATGCTAGACCCAATACTAAGCTACTGAAAGAGATGCTTCCAGAAATCATAGATTCTCTTCTTAATATTATTAATTCATCTTTGTCATTTGGATACGTACCAAAAACCTTTAAGCTAGCTGTAACAGAGTTAAACGTTCAGGGAGGAAGGAGGCGGGAACCGGCAGACATTTAAACACACTTTAATAATCAAAATAAAACATAAATACAAAACGAAAGTAATGGCGGCAGCCCCTCGCGGTCGACTGCCGCCCACATAAAACACAACATAAAATCCAGGCCTGGTCCTCTCTCGTCTTCACTGTCATCGCTCCTCCTTTTAAGCCTCCGCTCCTCCGTGAGACGAGAAACCGATGGCTCGCAGGTGTCGCTCATTCTCAATCATGCCACCGGCTCTCGTGACGCTCTCACGGTCCCTCGACCCCGCCCTGCTCGCCACATACCCCCAACGCCCTTCGCAGGCCGGGGGGTACTCCCGAGACTGCGCTCTACCCCCCCCCCCCCCACGGCGGCCGTGGTACCTGGGGGTAAGGACAGACGAGGCGAGGGAAAAGGAAATGGAGACAAGAGGAGCGACAGCGACGAAAGAGGGGAGAGAGGAAAAAGAAAGAGAGAAAAAAAAAATCTTGGTCCGGTTCCCAGACACGCTGACTCTCGGTCCTCAACTGACCGAGAGACTTCCTCGCGGCACCATGCGGTGGCACTGGACGCTGATCGCTGGACGGCTTGGCGCTCCTCCGCCTCCTGGAGGCCGGCGACGACTCCTCTCGAGGGCAGCCGGCAGCTCCTCCCCCGTTTCCTGCTCCTCCCCAGCATGGCGGACGGCAGCAGGCTTTCGGCGCGCTGGCAAACGGGGCGACTCCTCCGCTCCCTCGCAGACGGCAGCCTCCCACCTCGTCCCAGGAGCGCGGTCTCTAGCTCGCCGTCCTAGTCGATCCTCTCTCGCTCCAGCACCACCGCCTCGGGCAGACACTCGCGGTTTTCACCCTCTCGCGCTGCCCGACCTCCGCAGCACCGCGAGTCCTCCCAGCAGCGAGGGCTCTCCGACAGCGTTTCCCTCCAACCTCCCGGGTTTCGGCACCAGTGTAACGGAGTTAAACATTCAGGCAGGAAGGAGGCGGGAACCGGCAGACATTTAAACACACTTTAATAATCAAAATAAAACATAAATACAAAACGAAAGTAATGGCGGCAGCCCCTCGCGGTCGACTGCCGCCCACATAAAACACAACATAAAATCCAGGCCTGGTCCTCTCTCGTCTTCACTGTCGTCGCTCCTCCTTTTAAGCCTCCGCTCCTCCGTGAGACGAGAGACCGATGGCTCGCAGGTGTCGCTCATTCTCAATCAGTCAGGATTTAGACCATATCATAAAACTGAGACTGCTCTCATTAGAGTTAAAAATGATTTGCTCTTATCATCCGATCGTGGTTGTATCTCTCTGTTAGTGTTACTGGACCATAGTGCTGCATTTGATACAATCAACCACAAAATCCTTCTAAATAGACTTGAAAACAATGTTGGCATTAGTGGAATTGCATTAGCCTGGTTCAAATCATACTTATCTGACCGTTATCAGTTTGTAGCAATAAATGAGAAGATTTCATATCGATCACGGGTTCAGTATGGAGTTCCTCAAGGTTCAGAACTAGGACCATTGCTTTTCACCCTGTACAAGATTCAAGATTCAGAATGCATAACTGATATAAAAAATTTGATGACTAATAACTTTCTACTGCTTAATTCTGAAAAAACAGAGATTCTAATTATTAAAACCAAAGTTCCGCACGTAATAATCTAGACTACTGCCTAACCCTCGATGGCTATTCTGTCAAGTCTTCGTCGTCAGTTAGAAACCTGGGTGTGCTCTTTGATGACAATCTTTCATTTGAAAGCCACGTCTCTAGCATCTGTAAAACGGCATTCTTCCATCTTAAAAATATATCTAAATTGCGACATATGCTCTCTAAGACAAATGCGGAAAAGTTAGTTCATGCGTTCTTGAGTTCAAGGCTAGATTATTGTAATGCTCTACTAGGTGGTTGCCCTGCACGCTTAATAAACAAATTCCAGCTGGTCCAAAATGCAGCAGCTCGAGTTCTTACTAGAACCAGGAAATATAAGAATATTAGCCCAGTTCTGTCAAACCTGCACTGGCTTCCTATTAATCACCGAATACATTTTAAAATCTTGCTAATTACTTACAAAGCATTAAATGGTTTAGCTCCACAGTACTTGAGTGATATCTTAACACATTATAGTCCTTCACGTCTATTGCGATCCCAAAATACTGACCAGCTTATAATACCTAGAATATCAAAGTCAACTGCTGGTGGTCGATCCTTTTCCTATTTAGCTCCTAAACTCTGGAACAGTCTTCCTAATACAGTTCGGGAAGCAGACAAACTCTGTCAGTTTACATCTAGACTAAAGCTAGAAACATGGCATAACACACAATGCATATATTTTTAATCCAAATCATGTAAAATGATTGTTAGGCTTCATAATTTAGGTCAGCTGGGAACTCTCCCCGTGAAGATCATGAACCCATGTCTAATCAGACCAAATTGGACTTGAATTGTTATCAATATAATAATCAAACTGTCAATCAATCAATCAAATCAATCAATAATCAAAACTTAACACTTAATATTCATCAATTATAGTAATTCGCCTGCTCTTTTAAGGCTGCCGTTCAGCCAACCAAACTTTGTTTATAATGTTTTCCTGTGACCACTTTAAATCTGCTTTGAAACAATCTGTATTGTAAAAAGTGCTACATAAGTACACTCCAACTGTGCGTAACCTGGGTGTTATCTTGGACAAAAACCTGCGATAAACAGATTGGTGCAGTAGTTAAGGCAAGTTTTTACCAGCTAAGACTTCTTAGTAAGGTCAAATATTTTTTGTCCAGAGCCGACCTTGAAAAAGCAATTCATGCCTTCATCAGCTCGAGCATCGACTACTGTAATGCCCTCCACACTGGACTAAATATATCGCTCATCAGTCGCCTTCAACTGGTACAAAACGCAGCAGCACGTCTTCTCTCTAATACATCGAAATGGTCACACATCACCCCTGCCCTCCACTCGCTTCACTGGCTCCCAGTGCACTTTAGGGTTGAGTATAAAGTCCTATTGTTTGTGTTCAAGGCCATCCATGGTTTGGCCCCAGTACACCTCACTGAATTAGTACAAAAAATACATCACCCATCCAGAACACTCAGAACATATTTCTCTGGTTACTTTGACATACAGGTATAAAAGGTTTGGAGGACGGTCATTTAGTGTTCAAGGACCAAAGCTGTGGAATGCACTCCCTGTGCACCTCCGTTGCATCACAGTGCTGAGTGTTTTCAAATCACAGCTGAAACCCCACTTTTTTAATCAAGTTTTTAACACATAGCTTTTGGACTTGATTGTGATCCCATTTCTCTACTTTGCTGTCTTTGTTATGTTGTCGTTTGATGTTTGTATTGGAATGCGCCTTGTGCACCTTTTGGTTGTTGTAAGGCGCTATATAAATACAATTTGATTGATTGATTGATTGATTGATTGATTGATTGATTGAAATCAATGCATTCTGTGAAGAACACCTTTTTTCCTACATAGTATAACTGTCCACTCTTATTTTAAAAGTAACTGTTATAATAAATTTAAGGGAGGGGCCCACCAACCATGTAAATGCACCTTGAATAAATTAACCAGCCTTAACCACAAAAATCTCTTAAACCAACCAAAGTGTTTATAATGGATACTGACTTTAACCAAAACAAATTAAAGATAAACGATTTGAATACATCTTTGAAACAAAACAATGAAGAATCAAACAATAAAGAGTAAATACAAAACACAATCAATAATAACCCAACATATGTTTCAAATGAAAAATAAACTTATCAGCCATTATTAAAGTACCCCTCAATGTTCCTCTATGAAGAAGTGTCCATTGTTCATAGAGAAATCAATCATGACGATGATGGCGGCGGCGATGTTGATGTTGATGTTTAAATCAGTTACAGTTCATTGTAAAGTTTCCCATGAATGTCTTATGTGCTTCTTCAAGAAACCCTCTATCCTTGTCGAACTTTGGACTCAACTCCTAATAGAACTTGATAGTCCTTTCTCCAAAAGATTGAGTGGTGTTTAAAACCACCAATATAAAAGAGTCCTTTTAGATTGAGCATGAAACCTAGGTTTCTCAATCCGGACTCATTGCTAGTTGGCCTGTCATGAAAAACCATGCTTCCTCCTCTAAACCTTCTCTTTCCTCTACTTATATACCTCATATCCTGTAAGAGATATACAACTTAGAGCCCCCTGGTGGTTGGCTGAACCAACTACTATGATACCACAGTAACATAACTTGTGGGTTGTTACATACCCCCCTGCTCAAATGAAGAATTGTCGTGACCATGACAAATCTTAAGGTTCTGTACATGGTAGGTATCGATGTTGGTCGAATCGTTAAAAAAAACTACAGAGTAATTAACCGGACCTAACCTTCTAACTATCTTCGCCGGACCTTTCCATTTAGCAGAAAGTTTAGCCATGAATCCCTCATCTGCTCTGGATAAGGGATGAGTCCGTACCCAAACTACATCTCCAACCTGGAACTGTGTGTGTTTTCGACGTTGGTCGTAGTACCGTTTCTGCTTAGCTTGAGCCCTTTCAACATTTTCTTTTACTAAGCTGATGAGTTGTTTTTGCCTGTCGAGTATGGGATACGCTGAATCAACAGGATTGGGTGGTTGTTGAAAAGCTCTCTCCATTGGTCCCTTGAGTTTACGTCCAAGAGCTATTTCTGCTGGTGTAAATCCTGTGCTTTCATGCCAAGCAGTATTAATGGCATACCTGAATTCGGGTAACCACTTATCCCACTGGCGATGTTGCTCTTCAACATAGGATGCAATCATGGTTTTCAGGTTGCGATTAACCCGTTCTGTCAAATTTGTCTGAGGGTGATAAGCTGTAGTCAGTTTTTGAACCACCCCCCACTGTTTGCATATCAAACTGAGAAGGTTTGATGTGAACTGCGTTCCTCGATCTGATACTAGATAGGCCGGGGTTCCCCATCTGGTGAAGATTTCTTCTATCAGAATCTTGGCTATCTGTGGAGCTTTTGCTTTCCTCAAAGGAAAAAGTTCTACCCATTTGGAACAGTAATCAACAGTAACAAGAAGATGTTCGCTTTGTTTGGCACTTTTGGGAAAAGGACCCATGAGATCAACCCCTATCATATACCCAGGCTCAACAACCGGAATACTTTGCAAATGTCCAGACAACTTTGTCAGTGAGGGTTTGTACCTTTGACAAATGTGACACTCTTTACAGTGTTTCCACACATCAGCCCTAATCCTCGGCCAGTATACCGTTTCTAAAAGTCTTAGAAGAGTTTTAAATTTTCCCAGGTGCCCGCTGAGTGGGTTGTTGTGGGCGTACTGTAGAAATGCTTCCTGATGAATAGCCGGTATGACCAGTTGAAGTTTCTGTCCTTTCTGACCATCAGGTATGCTGCGGAAAAGAAATCCATTTTTCAAAAGGTAATGAACTCGTGAAGCGTCTGGTGTACTCTGATTCTGTACCTTGTGAATTAACTCTTGAACTTCTGGGTCCTGATTCTGTGATGTAGCAATCTGAGTGAGATCTACCGGCATATTGACAAACGATGTGTTGGTCGTGGGAGTGTTTACGACGAACATTGTGTCAGGTGAAGCATCGTGACCTTGGATTCTAGATAATACGTCAGGAACTACATTGCATTGTCCTTTCCTGTATTTTACAGTGAAATGGAATCCTTGTAGACGTATTGTCCAACGGATGAGGCGTGAAGATGGTTTTGGATGCTGAAAAGCCCATGTAAGAGCAGCATGGTCAGTTACTATTTCAAATGACCGACCTTCCAAATATTGACGCCACTTCTCCACAGCCCACACTACAGCCAAACACTCTTTCTCTGATACAGAGTATGCTTTCTCTGCTCCTTTGAGCAATCTGGAAGCATACGCAATCACTTGTTCTTCTCCAGCTGTTTCCTGTGTAAGAACAGCTCCCAAGCCAATGTCGCTTGCGTCGGTCTGCACTCGGAAAGCTTTGTTAAAATCAGGTGAAATTAAAACCGGTGCTTGTATCAGATCCTTCTTGATTGTGTCAAACGCTTGTTGACATTGCTCCGTCCAGACCCAGGTTGCATTTTTCAGCTTTAAAGCATGGAGAGGTGCAGCTTTCTCGGAAAACAGAGGTATAAAACGGTGGTACCAGCCTGCCAATCCTAGAAATTTTTGAACATCTTTGATGGATTGAGGTGTGGGGAAGGATTTGACTACTGAGACTTTAGCTGGATCAGTTTCTACACCTTTATCAGAAATTATGTGTCCAAGGAATGAAAGTGACTTTTGAATGAAGTTACATTTCTGAAGGTTAAGTGTGAGTCCGGCTTTGTGGAGACATGTAAATACCTGATGAAGGTGTTTGAGATGTTCCGTCATGGTTTTGGAATATACCACAATGTCATCAATATATACCATGCAACATTTTCCCTTTATTTCACGTAGTACGTGTTCCATTAGCCTCTGAAAAGAGGCTGCAGCATTTTTCAGGCCGAAAGGCAGACGTACAAATTCATATAATCCGGACGACGTTACAAAAGCTGTCTTCTGGATGCTTCCAGGCGCCATCTCTAACTGCCAGTAGCCACTCTTGAGATCTAGCGTACTAAAAACAGTGGCTCCACTTAGCGATTCTAGAATGTCCTGAATCTGGGGCATAGGGTAAGCATCTAGGTGGGTTTTAGCATTGAGTCCACGATAATCAATACAAAATCTTGATCCTCCATCCTTCTTCTGCACTACCACCACTGCAGAAGCCCAAGGAGAAGACGACATCTGAATTATCTTTTTGTCCAGTAATTCCTGTGTTTGTGTTTCAATGAAATGTTGTTTCTCCATGGAAACTTTGTAAGCACGTCGTCTTACCGGCACTTCATCAGTGGTAATGATGCGATGTTTAATAAGGTTAGTGTGTCCAATTTCTTGAGTACAAACAGTAGGCCAATTTAACATCAAATTCTGCAGCTCTTGTCTTGTTTGTTGATCGGCTTCTGCTTGTAGAGTAAGTTTATGTATCATCATGTAGGTTTCATTGCCATAGGTAGGCGAGGGAACAGCAAGATAAAAGTGCATAGTGGGGTAACGGTGGTGGTGGTGGAAAGGAAAAGTATTAACTTCCATAACACCTTCTTTGGCAGACAGGCTGAACTGAGCTTTTTGAAAGTCTAGCACCATTCCTGTCTGTAACAGAAAATCCATCCCAAGAATGATTGGTACGGTCAAGTCAGCATCCTGCATAATAAATAATGATAGATCCACTGATAGTCCATGAATTTCACCTTTCCATACAACTTTACCAATTGCAGTCTGTTTTTGACCATTGGCCAGCAGAAAGGATTGTCCTTCACTAGGTTGATACTGCTCTTGTTGACTCAAATGTCTCCAACATGACTCCTGGATCAGTGAGAACGTACTACCTGTGTCAACCATGGCCACAACATATCGGTCCTGTAGAATTATGGGAAGGGTAATGTTCTTATAGTCGTGTTGCGTGGAATTCTGACAAGATTGTACTACTCGAGTACTTGCTTGTGGTGGTTTGTGTTGCGGTTCGTGAACTACAGCAGCTTTCTTCCTCTGTTCTTCTACATTGACTTGACTCCAATATCTTTTGGATTCATCAAGGTCTCTTTCGATCTGCGTTCCAATCCTGACCAATTCTGCAACGTCCTTGATGGTTCCACGTAGCAAACTGGCAAGCCGTGGATTACAGTTTCTCAGGATGGCTTGAACAACTTCCTTTTCAGACATTCCTTTTTTCCATCTCAGGCAAAGTGCTCGATAGTGAAATGCAAAATCTCTGATACTTTCCTTGGTCCCTTGTTTTCTCTCCAATATTCTCCTTGCTGCCACATCATCATAATCTTCACTTAGAAAGGAGTGTAGAAACTTTTCTTTAAACTGTTTCCAGTTGTACACATTTCTGCGTTCTGCCATCCACCAGTCTTTCGCAGTACCTTTGAGGACTGCTGTTAGTGATGCAAGGATTTCATCATTATTAAGGGGACGTACAGCAAAATATTCTTCACAGCGTTCAACAAATACAATGGGATCATCATCTTGTGTACTACTAAAGCTGGGAAAATCAATTTTGACTGGAGGATTATACTGTATTGTAGTCTGGTTACTTTGAGTTGGTAAGCGACCGGATTGCACATTGTATGTTGCATTTTCTGACATCCGTCTGGAAGAAGGTAATTGAACTGTGGCTTTGGAGTCTAGGGTGATTGGAGTGGATGAAGCTGGTACAAAGGTTTGGAATTTTTGGTCCAACTGACGATCTCTTCTCTTCAAGCAGTCTACTACAGATTGTCCTAACTCTTGCACACACAACTCTAGTTGTTTCTTTACCTTGTCACATTCACGTTGCAGACGATAAGACATCCTTTCCTCAATGATTCTACATCGGTTTTCAAAATCTTCAAAAGGAACTTTATCACTCAGCCGTTGGCCAAAATCTGTTAACTGATCTTCCAATGATGTGATCTGTTCTGTTAAGTGTGTAATCGTGGATTTTACAGAAATAAAGGGGTCGTTGTTCACTTCAGGATCCATTTCTTGTGGTGGAGGTGGAGGTGGAAAATAGTCATCCTCAGGTACATCTTGAGCATTATCCTTGCTTCTCTCACTTTCATCATCTGAGTCAATATACAAGTCACTAAAAGTATTAATTAAATCTTTCAATGGTTCCCTTGGTACTACAAAAGGTTCAGATGAGAAGTCTACAACAGGAACGTCCTCATCCCCTTCCATGGCAGTATGACTAACTCCTTGGTGCGACATAGTGCTGATTATGGTAGCAAATATGCAGGTTTTTTGGGGGTCCCTGTTCGGGCGCCAATCTATAACTGTCCACTCTTATTTTAAAAGTAACTGTTATAATAAATTTAAGGGAGGGGCCCACCAACCATGTAAATGCACCTTGAATAAATTAACCAGCCTTAACCACAAAAATCTCTTAAACCAACCAAAGTGTTTATAATGGATACTGACTTTAACCAAAACAAATTAAAGATAAACGATTTGAATACATCTTTGAAACAAAACAATGAAGAATCAAACAATAAAGAGTAAATACAAAACACAATCAATAATAACCCAACATATGTTTCAAATGAAAAATAAACTTATCAGCCATTATTAAAGTACCCCTCAATGTTCCTCTATGAAGAAGTGTCCATTGTTCATAGAGAAATCAATCATGACGATGATGGCGGCGGCGATGTTGATGTTGATGTTTAAATCAGTTACAGTTCATTGTAAAGTTTCCCATGAATGTCTTATGTGCTTCTTCAAGAAACCCTCTATCCTTGTCGAACTTTGGACTCAACTCCTAATAGAACTTGATAGTCCTTTCTCCAAAAGATTGAGTGGTGTTTAAAACCACCAATATAAAAGAGTCCTTTTAGATTGAGCATGAAACCTAGGTTTCTCAATCCGGACTCATTGCTAGTTGGCCTGTCATGAAAAACCATGCTTCCTCCTCTAAACCTTCTCTTTCCTCTACTTATATACCTCATATCCTGTAAGAGATATACAACTTAGAGCCCCCTGGTGGTTGGCTGAACCAACTACTATGATACCACAGTAACATAACTTGTGGGTTGTTACAATAGTCATTATTCTTCACAACTGCAGTTCTTCAAATCTCATTTTTGTTTCTACTTGCCACACCACAATCACAGTGTTTTAGTGTTCAGTGTTTTAACACACTGAAGTTTGTCATTACTGTGTCTCATTTTCAGGTTCCTTAAGTTGCTTTGTAATTGCTTTCCCCCCCAGATTATTATCTACTAAAAATTACATATGATATATTACATATTACGTTACATTGCATTCCTTTTTAACAAGCAATGCACATTAGAAAGACATAACTGAAAAATCCACTATCAACAATCAGTGTTAAAATAAGTCCCCCATTTAAAGGGTTGAAGAATGTAACTGAGACGATGGCTCTGTGACAGAATCATGTCGGAAACCACAATGAAAGAAACAAACAGAAGCGAGAACAATGGATCTATTGGCTTGTGGTGTTGCTCCTGAGTGTCACTGCCTGTACTTGGTAGTGAATGGCTTTGAGGGAAAATGATCCATTGTGTCTCTTTTCGTCTTGTGTTGATAGTCAAAGACTGTGGGTTCGTGATAAATTCTTAATAACTGTAAACTGCTTAGTAAGAAGATCTGCCATCACTATGGAGAGGTAGGTGATTTGCATGTACTATATAAAAACACTCTTGGATGAATATCTAATTTTGTATGTTGTAACATTATTTATTAGTTTACAAGTTTAGGTTTTTATGTTTAATCATAAACAAGTGTCAAATCAGGGTGATGTGTTTCTTGTAGATCATTCATATATCAGGCTGATAGATCTCTAATGCAGTGTATTTCACATTTCAACCTATCTGGAATTTTAATAAGTTGCAAGCAATGTGCCAATACTATTTTCACAGAGATTGAAAAAAACCTAGCATAATTTAATATTGTAAAATTCACACTTGATGCACTCTCTGCAGAAGTTGGGCCTGTGGTAGGGTTACTATAATTAACAAAAACCAAAACCACGGATATATCTGTTATTGGAAATAATTTACATTTTAACAGACAATAAAACATTAAACAATCTTATTACATTTCAGCTAATTGGCAAGGCGTTCATTCTTGTTTTAACAATATGACTAAAATAACTAAAACTGAAATGAAAAAAAACCTTGACTTTTGTGATACACACACACACACATTTTTTTGTTACAAAAACTATCTAAAAATGAAGGCAAAAAATATAAAACTAATTCAATATATCACAGTTTCTTTTTGTAATCGCTATGGCACATTTCTCAGTATATGTGACTTTTTCAAAACTCTTCACATAGTTTTCTTAACCACATTTCTTCTAGGAACAGCAGTTCATTTCACATTCAAAATGCACTAAAACTAACAAAACAAAAACTAATTATTTTATAACAATAGCAAAGGTTGTCACTCTGTCAGAACACAATGAGCTAAAAGCACTAACAATTGACAGCATTCACAACGACTTCATTTGTAAAATGTCTTTACAAAACAAGAATGACCCAAGTACTGAGAAATGTGTCCTAGAGATGGTAGAAAAAAAAACTGTAATATGAAAACAATTAGGCCATATTTCAATTTCATAACCAACTATACAAAACATTATTTGGTAGTTCAATGTAAACACAGAACATGTATCTTGTCCTGCAGGGATTTCTGAACAATAGAGAGCTGTCATTAACGTTGTTCTTTACGAGTGACAAAGTGTGTTTGCTGGGTGAACAACACTATTTGCTAGTTATGTAAGGGTGAGTTGATTTGAGACATGCATGAAGTGCTTTGGTAGTTTTAACGCATTTTGAATTTGAAATTACAAATTACAGTTTTCACCCAACAAACACATTTTGTCAATCATCCTAACAAACAAAACAGGTAGCATTACACATTATAGTATTATTATGTTTTTCTTTTGTAAAATGTCTTTCCAAAACAAGAATGTTTTCAATTAACTGCAGTTTATGTTACGTGGTCCATGTTTAAATTACAGTACAAAAAAATTCCTAATTTCCTCCCTTTTCTATAGATGGTAATGAAAGTATAATTGTTTTGAAAATATTAAATATTTGACATTTGTAATACATTTTAATATGGTATCTCTGTAGAAAACTAGCAAATTGTTGTTTTTTGTTTTGCTTTTCAATTATATTAGATTTTTAACTTAATTTTAAAAGTTTTGAAAAGATTATGTAAACGTGTGCAGATTGCCCTGTAGTTCACAAAGTTTTGGTGGTGGTTGTGTCTAAGTGAGAAATGTATTCATGTAATTTGAAAGAAGTAGTTATTGAATGCATTTTGTGCCAAAGCAATAAATAATTCACAGTTTTGCCCACATTTGAGTTTACCATTGAGTTTCTCAAGTCAACCTGTTTGGTCAAAGTGCAGTCGAGTGTAAATCTCTAGTGCGTGCAGCAAATGCTTTTTAAGATCTCTTTGTAACGTTTCAGCCAAATGTGGTATTTGATCAACAACAACACACTATGACCTTGTTCTGTGAACTCATTGACTGAAGAGTCATTTACATGTGTGGGGCAGATCAAATGGCACAAATATACCAAGACAGTGTTATTCTGTAACTGTTTGCTTACGATAAAAATACAAAAATATATGTAAAAGCATAATTTATTTTATGACAGCTGTAATTCTGCTGTGGTAAGCATAGACTCACGACTGATACAAACAAGTAAACAAGAGAAACAAATGCAACTAAATGAGACACAGGTGCAGATCACAGGTGACCACTGAAACTAACAGGGATATAATCAGTTAACTAGGAAAAATAAACTACGCAGAGGAAAGAATTACATAAAAAAATGATTATCAAAAGAAAAAAGGAAAAAACAGAACACAGTAGAACCCTGACAACAGTGTTGTCATACTGGGTTTATCCTTTAAGCACACTATTTGTTGATGTTTTAGTTGAAATGTCTAAACAGCAGGTCTTTTCAGCTTCTTGTTTGGTGTGAGTCCACTGACTGTGAGCAGATTGTAAAATAGATATATTTCAACAGAGTAGAAGCACTGTTTGTGCCATGAGGCCAGGACTAACGTAATCAGTAACCCTAGAAACAAAGCAGCACATGGGGAAACAGAACGAACACAACGCAGACAGTGACCCAAAAACAAAAAGGCACTAACCCACCACCAAACCCAATGGTAACAGACCACGTTTTTCTTCTTTTGTTTAATGCCGATTTACATACTTGGAGAATATCGCCTCCTATTGGGTGGTATTTTTGTTTAAAAAATCTTTAAATCACTGTGCATAAAAACTATATTGTTTATTTGATGCTATTATAAAATAAAGATAAATACCTATTAAAATATTTAACAGTTTGTGTTTTCAAAGATAACATGTCTGTAAAAGTTTATTTTTAATGCTTAGTAATTTTTCTTCCACATTGCTTTATAGGTGAGATATTATTAATGATTTTCTATTACAGTAATCCCTCGCCACTTCACGCTTCAAGTTACAGAAAAAAAAAAATCTTGTAGAAAGAAGCATTGTTTCATCGTGATGCGAGAGAAACGGTTTCCCAGGATGCCAAACAAAGAGAGAAACTCTCTCAGAGGCTTGTTACACGCCCACAGCACTCAGATAAGACTTGTGATTGGTTCCCGGCGCGAGATCGACCAATGAGAGCACGAGTGGAGTGGGAGCCTCTTCGATATCTGACGATGAGACACTTCCCGAACTGATTTAAAGGCTTCATTATACCAATGCAGTAACACCATCATCATCATCAGCAAGATGTATTTTGCTGTACATCTTTCAACCTGTTGTACCTGTTGTGCTTTATAAATAAACTGAACTGAACTGAACCATCATCATCATCATCATCATCATCACATTCATGGAACCGCACAGGTCTGTCATCGTCGTCATTACTGGAGTCTCAAGATACTTCTGTCATTGATGAGTGTAGAGCACCATAATACATATCGCATGAGAGAGAGAGAGAGTAAATGTATAATATTAAGCTTTTATAATTAAATAGATTTAATTAAAATATATATAAAGTATAAATATACAAATAAACATTCTGATACCTACACACACATATACGGAAATTTCTAGGAGGGGCCAATCCTACTTCGGGGATTTTCACCTATCGCGGGGGGTTCCGGTCCCCATTAACCTCGATAAACGAGGGATTACTGTACAGAGATACATTATAGCATAGAAAATGTTGCTGCAAAAATAAATAAAAGTGTCTGAATGCAGATTAACAATGTGTGAGATGATAACATATATACATCTATCTATCTATCTATCTATCTATCTATCTATCTATCTATCTATCTATCTATCTATCTATCTATCTATCTATCTATCTATCATCTATCTATCTATCTGTCACGCTTATTGGAGCCTCATCAATAGGGCATGCATGCTTTTCTAACACTTCTAAACTAAACTAACCCTCAAAAAGTAGCTGCTCTGGATCAGGTTTTGTTCAGTGTAAGTGGCTACTTACATACACTGAAAGTTACCTCAGTTTTTGGAACCGAAAGTTGAGTTATCCACTTGCTTACACTTGCCTGGGTATGTCACATGACCTGCTTTCTGGAACACCCCCGCCCCCCAGCACAGAACTAACTTAATCAGTAACTATGGAAATACAGGAGCACATGGGGAATCAGAACAAACAACACAGACAGTGACCCAAAAAACAGAAAGACAATAATCCACCACCAAACCCAGTGGTAACAATTTAGATGACACCTATTTAATGGCAATACGACAGAGCTACTGTGGGTGATATTTAGGTTAGGGATGGTAACTAGGCAGTATCCATTGAAGGACCATACTTTGAAGGATTTTTGTTTTTAAGATATTTGTGTGACAGCAGGTTGGGCCTCTCCACAGAATTTTATCAGACTTTAATAATCTAGACTTTGACTTTATTCCTGTATTTCAGGTTGTATCTATTTATAAAGTTCATATTTTTCTTTCAGTCTGTGCATGTTTTTACAGGCTGATAAAATGGCAGTAGCGTCAGCTCCTGGTCGCTGTCTTCAATCTAGTTCAGTTTATTGCTTTGTTTGTTATTGACTTGAAAGCCTCACATAAACTGATGCAATCTGATGTAAAAAGGAAGCTATTATTATTTGTGAAATGTAAAATGTGTTAAAAATTGCTAATGCATGTGTCTTTTTTTAAATTAAATTTTTGTATCTCATGCAATAACATTCATACATCATTAAGTGTAGCGTAAATGTTTGCGTACACTTTAGTACTGGGCCACTGGAAATAAGGATGCATTTATTGTATATTATAATAAGCTTTAGTTTAACAAGTTAATTTTAGCAAGAAGGATTCTAACCTTTTCTAGGGGAAACAAATTAAATTTTGTTTGGATTTCTTCTTACATCTTCTAGAGAAATTTTATATAAGCATTTTTTTGTTTACATACAAAACCACCTACTAGTAATTGAAGGTTTCCTGCGCATAGAATTTTTTTTCCTGTTTTGGTAAAAAAATCCATTAAAATGATTAAATTCTAATCAAATAGATTTAATCTGATTCTAAATCAAATGAGATGTCAAAAGTGCTCATGAATGAGTGAATGCTCATTCATTAGGGACCTGTAGTTCATTATCATGGTCACAAACTGGCTAGTCTAATTATAGTTCTGAGGTTGCAGTACTTGTTAATAACATTAAATAACTCACGGAAATGCTGACGCACACTGATAGAAAGCACTTTAACAAACACAGACTTTTTTGAGCCTTACAGGCTTCCTTTTTCATACAGAGAAACTTGATCCTCAGATCAATGAGCTCTACCATCAGTCAGTTTAAAAAAGAAATTCAAAACCTGACCTAATTGAAAGAAAATGAGTCCAGTATTTTGTGATAACATAGCATAAAGAGAGATTCATTTATTGATTTATGTTTTAAAGAGCTATTTTTTGTAGGTAATAATTTTTCACTAGGAGTGTGACTTTGTTCCATTTTGTAAAAAAAAAAAAAGCATTTCAATAAAAACCTCCTATTTAAAAATTAAAGCACACTAGTGTGAGTTTTACCATATTTTGTTGAATATTGACAATTGTCCACATTTCTTTCCCCTCATAAATTGAAGTGCATGAGCTCAGATCAATAAAGCCTCCGAACAATCAGTTCCAAAAGGAATGCAAAACCTGTCCTAACTGAAACAAAAGTTGACAAAAAGACTGAATCCAGTATTTGGTTATAACATCAATACTAGAGCGATTTTTAAAAGGCAGGCCATTTTTAACCGGGAACACCAAAGGTGTTACAGTATTTTCAACACAGCGTAAGGGTTAAGTGAGAGTTCTCTTTTGAAACGGTCTCTCACAGTGCGTGAAACACACTTTTCTCAAGTCTACCTTACTACAACTGCTAGTGTCCTGCTCCCTATGGCACAAAGTCCTATGGCTTGAGCACGGTTCATTGGGGATGGGCCAATTTGGAGTGGCAAAGACCATGTGGAGATTGATAAGCTGGTTCTATTGGTTCTATTCTTCACCAAGAAGGGACCCCGCTGGAGACCCCATGTCCCACTGCAACAGTACATGGTTGGGCTTCTATTGAATGTATGGGAGTCAACATCCTGAGGCCCTTTCCTGGTCTTGTAATACAGGAACCATTACATCCTAATAGCCGTGGACTATTAGACATGAGCAATATCCAACCAGAGTGTGGCCATCACAGCAGGGAAGGTGGTTGAGGATATTTTCTGCTGATTCAGAGCCCCAGACAAAATCCATAGTGAACAGGGACATCATTTTTCTATTAAGATTAGTCTTTGTACTTACATGTGATTCTGTGCTTTCTGTACTTGAAGTTTTCAAATCCAACAAGCTTGATCTGGCCTCAGATGTCTCAACTTTTCCCTCCTTTAATAATAAAATACACTGCCTCAGTAAGCTCAACTCAACCCGTCCCATTTTAGACAGACCTTCAGCATGAGAGTCGAGCGTGATATCAATGTCAGTCACTGCCGTTTCCCTTTTGTTGTTTGGACAAGCATGGATTATTCAAGGACTTCGCTGTAACGAGAAAGTGTTTGTTTATCCCCGGTACAATTGGCTGGTGTCTTCCAAGCCTGTTAAATATAATGTTTTGTAATTTATTACGATTGGTTGATCTCGTTTGAATCTATCCGTGCCTTTGTTGGAAATATAAAAAGGGAGGTGTAAAGGAAGTGTTTGACTGAGTGAAATGCATCAACCTTGGTACTGCCCCCTTTGTAGACGTAGCATTATGAATGAGGGATAGCAGTTGGTGCATCTTTCTATTCACTGTTCACTTTCAGGTTAGTCCCGGAGCCAAAATGTTTGGCAAGTTTAACTGCATGTCTAGGGATTTCTGATATTTCAGCTGGAGCCAAATGCACATCAAATTATGTGACTGTACTTGTAACGGGTTTATGGTGCGGGAGATGAAGGCACGGAGAGCAGGGTTCAACCAAAAACTCTATTTATCAAATGTAGCGATTCTAAGCCTAAGGGAAATGGTGCGGATCTATGTGTGCGTGAATCGTTTTGTTGATCAAACACACATAAATCTGCACAAAGGGGAATTTGGATATTAACAGTTAATTATAACGGATTATAACAATTATTAATATCTATGGCTTGATTCGACTTGTAGAATTTTCTTTAATTCTAGAAAAGAGTTCAAAGGACGGATAATTTGTCCAGCAAATATTGACCTTATAGACTCTATAAAAAGGAAAGGTTTCTTTTGGCCACAAAGAAAGATCTTTCCATTAATTTGTAACAAGGATCGGTCACCATTAAAGTGACTTATGGTTGAGCAATTCAGAGGCAATCACGTGTGAATATATATATTTTAATAATCGACAAACAATAGACAAACATACACAGATGAATTGAAAAAGGGAAGAAGAGAGAATAAGAGAGAGAGTAGGAGAGACAAAGGAAGGTAGTATTACAGACTATAACCTATTTGAGAACAAGCAAGGAATCAGACCAACTTATTGGTATAAACTCAAAAAAAACTCTCTAACGAGGGTAGGCTACTTGCATGTGTTTGTTTCTGTGGCTGGTCGGAATTCGTGCGTGTGAATTCCGTAATCTAGTCCGAGGTTTGCGTCTTGCTGGGCGGGTCCGTTGGAATCCGCGGTAAGTTCAAATGTTGGTTCTTTGTTTGTAATGTCCTTTGTGGAAAATGGCGCTGGATCCAAGAATCCGCGCCAGAGGAGGAAAAGGAACAGGAAGAAGGGGCTGGAAGAAGTTGAAGAGGAAGGGCTTGATCCTTGGCCTACGGGCGCTTATAAAGGCATAAACAAAGCACGCCTCTAAGTTGGGACAGCCACTCAGAGTGAAGGAACTGAGAAGCGGGAAACTTTTCTTTGTCTCTTAGCCTGAGGTGATTAGCATGTTTTATTGCCTACTTGAGAATGCAGACCTTTGGGTTTTGGAATAAAAGAAAGAGTCTGATGCATCCTAGCACAGTGAAACAAACCTAGACGGTCTGCAAATGGAAAGACAAAGATTTCGAGACCATTCATGGCTATACTAACTCTTAGCATGAAGGCAAGGTAAAGATTGACTTGGTTTTACCCAAGTATTTACTGATTATAAGCTTCTAAATTATCAAACACATCTAAAATGGTTATAACAAAGCATGCATACATATAGGTAAAACACAACACATCTAAAAATGGAAAGTGACTAATTTAAAAGTCACATGGCACAGTCTTTTGTTCTTGGTATGTATGTGTGTGTTTGTGTGTGGGGGCTGTTTTACGATGGCATCCTTTGAAATGCAGAGGAGAGCGAGGGTGAATGCGAATGGTTTGTGTCCTAGAAGTCTTAAACTGTCAAGTCACAGACTCTACGGAGCCGATCCTGTCGAATCACTTTTTTCAATCAAAGAATGAATCTTGATCGATCATTCATGAGCACCGTCCATACCCAACAGACCCCCCTTTGGCCAACGAAGTTCGTGTTTGAACATCTTTGGACATTAGTTCCGATTGTCGAATGGCAGGTGCATCATGAAGGATTGACTTGGTTGATGGGAGTTGAATCAGCAGGTGCCTTGACAGTGTCACCTGTCATCTTAAAGTCAGTTCATTTGAGGCAGGTGTTTTCTGGTTGCTGCAGGGAGTGGTCAAGGCTTTGCGGACCGTGAGACATACATGTAGAAAACTGACCTAGCGCTGGTGCTGGTGGAAGGAGGACAGCAGGTAGACATTAGTGCACTTTCAGGGTGTCTGCAGGTCGGAATGTTGCTCTGTTCTGATGGCAGTGCTGAATGGAGCTTGTTTGAGCTGTGTTGGGCAGAGAGTCAGAAGTTTGTGGTGGCACAGTACTTCTGTGGTGGGTCCTGTTCAGGGAGCCGTGTTGCTCATGCCAGCAGCTCTGGTGACTCTGAGGCAGGCACGTCCGGCCATCTCAGTGCAGTTTCCGCTTGACACCTGTGCGAAATGTCTGAAGTCGGTTGTTGTTGTTGACAGCTGTTGGTCCTTCCGTGGCGTTTGCGTGTTGAGGTCTTTGTCACTGCATGTGTTGTTTCAGGGTTGGTGTGGTTTAA
This sequence comes from Rhodeus uyekii, assembly GCA_037043235.1. Lineage (NCBI taxonomy): Eukaryota > Metazoa > Chordata > Actinopteri > Cypriniformes > Acheilognathidae > Rhodeus > Rhodeus uyekii. The sequence continues at coordinate 679,641 of JAWRVZ010000184.1, read as the reverse complement.
GCCTTTCTTTCTTTGACTGCAGAAGCCTTCATGAAACTTGTGGGTGAAGTTTTGAGTGGAGGGCTCTGGTTTCCCTCCCCCCTTCGGTGTTTGTCAAAGGCTGAGGGAATTTTTTTTCACTGCTGATGTGGTGTTAACCAGCAGGGTACCTCTTTGTGGGATTCAATTTGAGTTGACCAGACTCTGTCAGTTCTCTCTGGACCAGGTTGAGCTTGTCTCTACTGCAGCTGAACTGTTGTGTCCGGGTTCGGACTTGAGCTCTTGGAGGGCAGTGTCAAGGTGAGTGATGCTGGAAACTCACCCCCCTTTCTCAATCTTCAGTTCAAGTTCTGGATCAGGAGTCAACTGACACAAGTGGCAGTGTCATGCTGGTGGGAGTGTTGACCACCTGCAAATTCTGCTTGTGAGGTGAGTGTTTCTGTGAGACTGGGTTACTTGTTGAACTGGCAGCCAACCAGGTACCATCTGACGTACTTTGCCATGTCTTGCTGCATGCCAGGGCAGAATGTCACTTGTTTCGAGTGGCTTTAGTGCCATGGTGTCTGGTGCATGGTGCGTCGTGGGCATATGCTGTCGTGACCCCCCTGTGGCGCGGTGGCACCACTAGCCTTGGCGCTGTGAGGACAGCCGGGGCATACCACAGCATGTTTGCTTTCACACGCAGCAGGTGTTTCAGTTCGTGCAGCCTTCTGAGGCTTGGTGCAGAAGTGAGGTCAGAGGTGCAGATAGGGTGGCTGGTGGGGTCTGAGAGGTGGTTAGAAGCTTCAAGGTCAGCTGTATCGCTAGCAGCGTTTTGTGGAGCCAGCGTAAGCGGCTGTGATGTTGACACCGTTGCTGGAGGTGTCTGCTTGCTGCGGGTTGTTGCTGCAGCATTGAGGGTGGGTGGGTGGGTTGGTACTGACCATAGCTTGCCATGGAGTGCGCCCGTCTTGGCGTTTGGTTTGAGGACGGGCCAGATGGGAGCAGAGTAGGTGCTGTTGGATGGGCGGATGACACCTTCTTCAAGAGTTGATGATTTCCTGCACAGGTTCTTGTGAAGCTATGGGAATCTTGTACTGCTTGACAGAAGTGGGAGGAGCATTTGGGTGTGTTGGGATGCACCCTGTGTGAAGGTCAGCGAGACCACAGTCTTGTGAGTCTTTGGCAATTGACGCTTTGAATTTGTACAGTACTTGTCGTTCTTGACAGTCTGTATCAGCCTTTAAAGCGTCCGCATCTTTGAGGATTTGCTGGACTTGAGTCTCAAATCCTGGATATGGCTCCTCTGTCTCCTTTGTGTCATCTGCCCTGTCAGCTGTCAGAGGTGCAGTGTCGTTGTCAGTCTCACAAGCAGGTCGGTTAGAGACTGTATGCACTGTCAGGCGTTGATCCTCTGTTCTGCATACCTGTTCTGTGGTTAATGCCATGGCAGGGGCGATAGTGATGATCTGGAAGGGTGCTGTGGACAGGGTGTTGTCAGTGCGCCCTTCTGGGATCATTGAAGGTGGGATGGAACCAGTTATTGGTAAAGTGAATTCAAAGTTGTGGAAGTCATGACTCACTAACCATCCCAGACGATAAGCTCTGGGGATTCTGATGTCTGTTGCAGTGCAGTTGTTGAACAGGATGTAAACCGCACGGGAAAGCACCTTGGTGAGAGGTGTGGCTTCCAGGGTTTGACCACGTCGCATGTTGAGCCGAACAGCGACCCCTTTGGTGTAGGCTGGTACTACAATGTCCTGTTCATTAACTAAAGTGCAGACCTCTGGAATGGTCTGGCCTGACTTGAGGTTTTCAGGGCAAACTGCAACAGAAGATTTTAAAGTCATTGGGGCCCATACCATTTTGTCAATAAAATCCACTTGAGCTTTAAGGCGAATCAAAATGTCTGCTCCGATGTAGACATCATGTGGCAGGTCCGGGAGGACCAGGAAGTAATGGGTTAAACACCTGCCATTCCAGTTCAAGTTCAAAGCGCAAATGTTCTTGGCAGTTCTCATTGTTGAGGAGCAGGAGTCAATGGGGAAGCAGGTGCGCTTGCTGGTGAAGGGAAGGTCAGGTGAGTCCTTGATGAGGGCATTGAACAGTGCAAGGCTGATGGCTGAGTTGTCTGCCCACAATGCAAGAGTGATGTCTGTTGTTGTGACATCATTCAACTGCAAGTTTGTTGTGACCTTGGGGAGGTCAGAGTCAAAGTCTTTGATAGGTTGGAAGGTGCACAGCAGTGAACTTGAAATTTTCCCGGGAGCTGACACGGCTGTGAAAGTTCCCGCGGCCTCTGGCTGAGTTCCCGTGACCTCCATGACCTGACAGTCTGGTTCAGTTGTCCTAGGTGACTGGAGAGACAGGGGTTCTCGCACTTGAGCCCAAATTTTCAAGTGTCTAAAGTCCAGCAGGGGTTCGAAACGATCTAGCAGATCTTTGCCGATGATGAGAGGAAATGTGTCCACAGGTGATATGTACACTGGGTGTACCAGACTCATTGGACCGATTGTGAGGTAGATGGGAGCAATGTGTTCGAGCTGTACCTCATTTTGGCTGTATGAGTGCACATTCAACACACATTTTTGTGATTTGAGAGTTCGGTTCTGTCTCTTAGCTGCAGCTTGGAGTCTGTCAAAGAGTTGGGATGACATTAAAGTGAGGTCTGCCCCCGTGTCAACAAGGGCCTCAAGCCTCATCTCATTCTCCAAGGTGACTGCTAGATGCAGTTTCCGGGTCACCCCCTTTTCAATCAGGTTTCCTAAGAGTCTTAGTGTTGGGACTTGAGTGGTGACTGCTAAGCAGGTGGTGCTAGTCTCAGGTGAATTGTCAGGGAGGCTGACAACCACTACAGCACTTGCAGGTGCCTTGTGAGGCTGACTGGTTGGGTGCTGGAGAGAATACACTTGTTCTGTCTGTGCAGTCAGCGGCAGTTGTGTGATGCTTGAAGATTGGTAGGTCGTTTCTGTGATCTGTGGTTGGAATGCTGGAATCTGGACTTGCTGTTCAGTTTGAGGGCTGATAGTGATGGTGTTGATTTCACATTTCACGCCTAGTCATGCGTGGTCTGACATGTCGTCCTTTTGAGGTGTCCTGTTGACAAGTTCTCTTAGAATCTTCAGGATCTCAGCTGTTTCAGACACAGTTGCACCTTTCTGTTCTGGAACAAACTTGGACTTGGGCTTGTTTGGGCCCTGTCGAGAGCCATTTCGCCGGTGACTCTCTGGGCTGTACGCACCGTTCGATGAGTGTCGGTCGTTTCTGGGCCATCGGCTACCATCCCACGTGGCTCCACCCTTTGTGTTGTGGGGTGAACGTGGCTGGTCCCAGAATCTTTCAGAGTGTCTGGGCTGGTGCATGGGACGGGCACCATTGTAGTTATGGCGCCCTCTGCTGGCTGGAAACGATCTTGACTCTCTGTTTGGGTGCCCACTGTTGTGGTGTTGCTGGGCACCCTCTAGTGACAGTTCAGCGCTGTGATAGAAGACAGGGTAGACTGTTGGGTTTTTTACAGTCTTTTCAGTGACAGTCTTTTGCTTGGTGTAAGCTTTATGGGCGAGGTCCCGCAGCTGTTGGATGGGCATGCTGCGGGGACAGACCAGAACTCCTAGATGTTGACTCACTGTGTGATGCAGATTTCGGAGGAACAGAATTTTGAAGTTCAGATCCTCCTCCATTCCAGGCTCGTTCCGTGCTCCGAAGTAGGTCTGTCGCAGTCGATTGTAGTATGCTTGCGGGGTTTCTGCTCGGCCCTGTGTAAGGTCCATAGCAGCGAAGAACCCGTTGTCTGACTCAGGATCAGAGAACTCTTGAATCAAAGCCTGTCGCAGCTGTTGATAGTTGGTTTTGACAGTTTCTGGTTGTCGATCCAAGAAGCTGCGTACATCCCGGCTTGATGTGATTCGAAGCAAATACAATCTGTCCCATGTTGTCACATTGTGCATAGTTTGTAAGACAAAGTCTATATCCTGCAGATAGGCATGCACGTCGTGTCCTCCTGCAGGGCTTGGGGTGAAAGTGGGGATGTTTCTGGCCAGCTTGTCAAGTTCTTTGTGCGCGCTGCCGTGCCTGGCGGCAGGAATGTCTTGGGAAGGTTCCCACCCCTTCGCTGCTGAACGGGGTTCTGGGAAGCTGGCTGGTGACACTTTGAACTGTGGGCTAGCACCCCCCTTGGGAACAAGGAACTCTTGACTCGGAGGTCTTGACCTATTGTTCAGGGGAAACACTGTGTTGTGCATTTCCCCTAGCTGCTTGCTGTACAGCTTGTAGGAATGTCTGAGTTCTCTGTGAGCATTGTCAAGTTCATCTTTAAGATTGTCTCTTTCATTTGCTAGAGCAAGGATTTCGGTTCTGGCCAGTTGCAGGTGCTTTTTGCAAGCTCTGACCTCAGCATCCTTCTCTTTTAGTTCATTTCTAGCTCTGATCAGGAGAGCTTCGCTTTGTTGGAGCTGTTCATTTAAGTCCTCTCTGTGGTCTTTCTCCAACTGCTCTCGGTGCTCTGTGTCAGCACGAAGTTCTCTTAGTGCATTTTGGAGTCTCTCAACTTTGTCTTGTAGCTCTGTGTCGGTCTCATCCGCTCCGCTGTGCCGTTCCTGAGCCTCGACGAGTAGCTGATCTAGACGAGTCTGGGCGTCAGCCTGGTTCCTCCGGGCCTCCTCAGCCTGAAGTTTGAGCGCTGTTGTCTCCTGCTCCAGCTGGATGTTGTTATTCTCGCTGAGCCGTGTCTGGACGATCAGATTGTGAGCGAGCCTCCCGATGATCTTGGCCCATTCTTTGCGATTGTAGCTCTGTGTGGGATCATGGGTCGTTAGCCTGTTCAGATCGTCGTCCAGCTGTTCTCTGCTCAGCTGCTGTAGGTCGCCGGTGACTCCGGGCAGGAACTCATGGGTCATAGCAGACAGCCAGGTCTCGAGGTTGTCCCAGTGGGCAGCAGGGCTGGATGCACAGGACATCTTGGCGTACTGTTGACGAGAGAACACAGCACAAAAGAAACAATGCAAGTCCTTGCAGAATTTAGAGCTAAAATTTTGCACGTTTCAAGTACAAATTTAGAGCTAACAGTATAGACTGTTAGTGAGCTACGGTCCAGATACTTAATATCTTTGGCCGTGAATCTTGGTGAGTGCCAAGCCTAAATAAAGATTTTGACGGCGGCAGCCTATTGGGTCGTGTGATGACTCTGGCGGCTGGGTTCCAATCTAATATTTAGCTTTCCTTGCTTGCTCACACAGGTTCTGTCTGTATGTGAACTGAAAGAAACACAACAGGACAGTGAGGTACACAGGGCAGGATAAAACAAACAAAAATATTAAAGGATTAAAAATCGAAAACAAAGTAACAGGAAATGGTAAGAGGGGAGGAGAAACTCTAAGCTTCGCCACTAGGTGTTATTGCGGACCCGACAGAGCGGTGGCGCTGTCGAGTAATAACCCTTAGGGAGACTGGATGCTTAGAGGGGGAAAGCCCCAAAGGCACTCAATGTTAATTTGAAAATGTTGAATTTAAACTTAGTTTAAACCGAATTTCAAATAACCAGGTGCCAAGGTACCTGTATAATTTTGGAAATTTGCTGTTACAATAAATAGGCACTTAAAGCAGAAATAACACTTCAGAGGAAAGTCATGGGAGGAAAGATCTGAGCATGACCTCCAGGGGGTGTGTTAATCATTGAATGCCTGTGGTGACACTGATACAACTTTATTTGAATTTAAGTTAAACTCGTTTAACATAAATTTAAATAAGTGTGAAGAGTCGTAGAGACAGAGAGTGTCAAATAACAGTAACAGTGAAAATTACAGTTCTGGGCAGAACTAATGCAGCAAAAGGGAAAGTTAGGATTAACCTTCAGGAAAATTGAGAGAGAAAACAAAGAGGAGAAGCCGCACTACGAATAATGTCCACCAGGTGGCGTTATCGAGTTCGCTGCGACGATGACGTAGGGAGGAGGGCCTGCGCTCTGTTTGGTCAGAGAAGCAGCGCCAATCCCAACGCTCGTGATTTGAATTTTGGGCGGGTTCAATGGTTCATTGAAGCTGCAAAATACTCACGCATGCAATAAATCTCTCTATATATAACTTTTGGTTCCTCTTTCGATCGCGGCGGATCAAGGAAGTGCCTGGCATGAACCTTTCACTACCATTAAAGCACAAATATAAACGAACAGGCTTTCTTCACTGTCGTTTTTAAGCTGGATCAGAGCTTACACCTAGCTCCTGGCTCATATCACACAAAACTGTCGTGGCGCGACTTTCTTTGTCTGATCTGCCTGAGCGCACGTGGGTAATTACTCCGCGTGGGCTCAACGGAGCGAATTCGCCAAGTTACAAAGCATCGGACATACGCGATGAATGACTAGCGACACAATAAAGGCCTAAACAGGGTTGATCGGAGGAGACTCGCTCGGATCAAACGTTATCCACTGAGGAGATTTCTTCGTCCAACAGGGATATAAACAAATATTAAAATGCTCTGCAAAGAGATTTCTTCGTCTCTGCAGATGCGATTTTAATATTGACTGCAGTTTTTAACGGATTTACTTGTTAACAAAGGCTAAATGATAGACAAATAGACGTGTTAACAGACCGGGTTCAGAAACATGAGCTCATTAGGTTTTAGGCAGAGTGAGTTGCTCGGCGGCACTCACTTTGCGCAACGCACGTTACAACAAAACATATACATACACACTTAGACTGGACTGAGTTTGCTCAAACACAAGTTTAAAACGGTGCCCGCTGATTCTCCACCATTATATGTAGCGATTCTAAGCCTAAGGGAAATGGTGCGGATCTATGTGTGCGTGAATCGTTTTGTGATCAAACACACATAAATCTGCACAAAGGGGAATTTGGATATTAACAGTTAATTATAACGGATTATAACAATTATTAATATCTATGGCTTGATTCGACTTGTAGAATTTTCTTTAATTCTAGAAAAGAGTTCAAAGGACGGATAATTTGTCCAGCAAATATTGACCTTATAAACTCTATAAAAAGGAAAGGTTTCTTTTGGCCACAAAGAAAGATCTTTCCATTAATTTGTAACAAGGATCGGTCACCATTAAAGTGACTTATGGTTGAGCAATTCAGAGGCAATCACGTGTGAATATATATATTTTAATAATCGACAAACAATAGACAAACATACACAGATGAATTGAAAAAGGGAAGAAGAGAGAATAAGAGAGAGAGAGAGTAGGAGAGACAAAGGAAGGTAGTATTACAGACAATAACCTATTTGAGAACAAGCAAGGAATCAGACCAACTTATTGGTATAAACTCAAATCTCTTAAAGAGGGTTAGGGCTACTTGCATGTGTTTGTTTCTGTGGCTGGTCGGAATTCGTGCGTGTGAATTCCGATCTGGTCCGAGGTTTGCGTCTTGCTGGGCGGGTCCGTTGGAATCCGCGGTAAGTTCAAATTTGGTTCTTTGTTTGTAATGTCCTTTGTGGAAAATGGCGCTGGATCCAAGAATCCGCGCCAGAGGAGGAAAAGGAACAGGAAGAAGGGGCTGGAAGAAGTTGAAGAGGAAGGGCTTGATCCTTGGCCTACGGGCGCTTATAAAGGCATAAACAAAGCACGCCTCTAAGTTGGGACAGCCACTCAGAGTGAAGGAACTGAGAAGCGGGAAACTTTTCTTTGTCTCTTAGCCTGAGGTGATTAGCATGTTTTATTGCCTACTTGAGAATGCAGACCTTTGGGTTTTGGAATAAAAGAAAGAGTCTGATGCATCCTAGCACAGTGAAACAAACCTAGACGGTCTGCAAATGGAAAGACAAAGATTCCGAGACCATTCATGGCTATACTAACTCTTAGCATGAAGGCAAGGTAAAGATTGACTTGGTTTTACCCAAGTATTTACTGATTATAAGCTTCTAAATTATCAAACACATCTAAAATGGTTATAACAAAGCATGCATACATATAGGTAAAACACAACACATCTAAAAATGGAAAGTGACTAATTTAAAAGTCACATGGCACAGTCTTTTGTTCTTGGTATGTATGTGTGTGTTTGTGTGTGGGGGCTGTTTTACGATGGCATCCTTTGAAATGCAGAGGAGAGCGAGGGTGAATGCGAATGGTTTGTGTCCTAGAAGTCTTAAACTGTCAAGTCACAGACTCTACGGAGCCGATCCTGTCGAATCACTTTTTTCAATCAAAGAATGAATCTTGATCGATCATTCATGAGCACCGTCCATACCCAACACAAACAAAAGTGAAAAGACTTTAAACATAAACAAATGGGCACACCTGTGCAAAAACAAAATATAACTTGGAGAACAGAGCACAGGGAGCATGACCACAAACGACGAAACATTAACAACTGACAAAGAAAAAGGAACACAAGATAACACGGAACAGGTGATGAGACTAACAAGGGGAGTGGCTGACGTGACAGCTGATGGAAATACAGTGGGATCACACAGATTGGAAGAGGAAGTAATGAGACACGACATGACTGTGATAGTATATCCCCCTCCCGGAAGTCGCAACCTCGCGCCTATACTTGAACTACAACGGAGGGAGACCAAGTGGAGGACAAGATGAAACATAACATGGAACAGAAACATGAGTCCAACAGAATAATTAAACTGTGCCCTTCGCTCGCCCTTGGACTGAGGTTGGAGTCGGAATCCAGGGGACCTCTGTGCCTGGCGAGGCTGGTGTTGACACGCAACGGCTCCCTGGTGTTGATGGGAGCTAGTTATGGGGCGTCAGACAGCAGCAGAAGCAGGGCCGAGTGCTGGACTGATTAAGGAGGTGGTAGAGGGAGGTTGGGTGGGAAGACTGGATAGGCAAAGGATTCAGAGAGCTTATGTTCTGGGCTGGAAAGGACAGGACGAGGTGGGATGAGCGGGGACAACAGTTTAAGGTAAAAGTTCATACACTGCAAACAATAGTCCAGTGAACAAACCAAATTCCTCTACCGTGTTGAGGTCGTGGGTGGGGCTTTCCTCCCAGCCCTCAAGCTCCACTTCCTCTTCGACGAATGGCATTGCCAGCTCGCCCACCTGATTAGACCTCCTCTGTGGGACAGGTTCCAGGGCGATGACTCCTTCTGACCTCTGTCTCAGCTCGGGCTCATCTCTCGTGGTGGCGTGGTTCCCACAGTCTGTAATGGGCTCATGCGACGTCCTCTCATCGGTCATTCTCTTGGTGGTAGACTGATCTCTGGCAGTGGAGTGGGGCTGGTGTCATCCCTCCATTAATAATAAAAGAGTCGTTGTTTACCAGCACCCACTCGACATAGGCAGCGAAGTCTTCCTCTGAACCGCCCGCTGGAAGGCGGGGAAGAAACTGCTGAGTCCAGACAGTCTGTCTGACACGCTAAATTCAGGAATTCCTGGGTGTGAAGTTCCAGCGAATTGTCTCCCTACTGCATAAGCAACAGAGCAATTGTGGGGAGATCTATGATGAAATTTTTTGTGGCAACAAACCAGGTTAGTTGTTCTGTAATAGGGTGTATGGTGTGGGATGGCGAAGGCACGGAGAGCAGATTTCAACTGAAAACTAAAACTCTATTTATTAAACAAAAAAGAAAAGAACTTAAATATAAAAAGGGCACATTTGTCATAAACAGAAAATAAGCCACATCAGATAAACCACAGCACACAAGGAGCATGACCACACACAACGAAACATTAACAACAACTGACAAAGACAAAGGAACACATGAGGGCTTTTATACACAAGATAACAGGGAACAGGTGACGGGACTAACAAGGGGAGTGGCTGATGTGACAGGTGATGGAAATACAGTGGGATCACACAGAAGGGAACAGGAAGTAACAAGACATGACATGACTGTGACAGCATTGCTGTTTTGTTTTTTTATTGTTATGTTCTTGTTTTAACTTTCAGTTTTGCCTGAGTCTTATATGGGTTAGTTTTGTTATATATGTATACATTTGTCGTTTAGGGGTTGCGAGGAGTTGGCCGTGGCTATCATGTACTGGTGTGTTCTGGACTGCTGTACTTGACTTTTTAGCCTTGCTTTTACAAGTGTGTGTTGTTAAGTGTGGGGTAGAAATCCAATGGCCTCTGCTCGCCATCTCCCTCGTTTTTTGTTATTATTTTTTATTGTACTTGTGTGTTTGCATGTATTGGACATTGGGTGGAGTTATTGTATTGATTGGATGTTTTTATTAATGTTGTATTCTTAAATAAAGTGATTGTCTTCATACTTTCTATCCACATTTCCATGCTCACCCTGCCCTTGGCAACAAACTCACGTGACCTTGTATGGGGCTGTTATTTTCCAGTGAATTCTGGGTGGCATAGTCGACTAGCCATTAACAATAGAATTATCAGTTCCCTTTGTCACCCTGTACCTACCTGCCAGCACATTAGGATTTCATCACTAACAAATGAGGGTACATTTGAGGAGTTTTTTTTTTTTTTGAGATAGCATTGAAAGAGGGAAAACAGGAGTAAACACATCAATGATAATGCCATGCTCAACTAACTTGTTGGCTTTGTCCACCATTTTAAGAAAGATAACAGTAGCATTATTCATTCTCGGGGCTGAAAGGATACATTCATGCCCTACAACTTCTCCTACTAGTCTGTCTCACCCAACATGTCACGGCATGAATGCATTAAAGTGCACACATTGGTAGCAGTAGCACATGGCCTGAACCTGGAACACTCCACCCAGAATAAACTCCACTCCTCCACACACACAAAAAAAAACATCGAAAGGAAAGGAAAATAGATACGAGTAAACACTTGCCCAAGGCACAACAGTCACTTGTACTCAGGAAATCCCACCCACTCATTCCCAGCAAATATTTAGAGATAAAAAGGGTGAAGGATGCATGCATGACATCAGGAAAGCACAAAGCATTATATAGCCGGGTCTGACTCTTTTTCATGCAAAGATATTCATATTTAACTCTACCAGGTATAAATACATAAAAATACTGATAAATACTTTTTGTGTATATTTGGGTAGATGCTGAAAATTTCACAGTTTGTGGGCAAAAATAAGAGATAACAGAGGAAATCTCCTACTACAACCTGCAGTGCTGCATATAATCAAGGCTGAGAAAAGAACACAACACCACAGTTAAATGCTATTAACATTGGCTTTCTGTATGTTTATATGTTGTTAATTTTAGCTTTCTGCATGTTATTTTGTGAAGCTGTGTGTTTACATGGCTTTTTAAAAATGTCGGGTGCTAGTGTTTAGTATGGCATGCTTTCACCCAATCAATGTACACTTATGACACTGGTAGTTCCTATATTAAATTAGTATCTAATTTAATCCCCCAAAAGGCGCTGTTATAACTAAAATTATCCCCAGTTTCTGTGGTGGGAACACATTATAAAAACATTCCTCCTGTATGAAAGCCCATCATGGAAACTAATAGAAAAAGGAAGAACATACAACTTAGAGTCCAGGATAAGAGCCAGTCATGGGCTCGAAGGGTCTAAGTGTGACCCTGATGTCCTAGTCTACAGGTGGGCAAATCTGGCTTTCGAGATCCATTTACCTGTATACTCAAGCTCAAATGCTTCTAAAACTCAACTGCCTGTATCTTTGTCGTAATCCTGAAGACTATTAAGACTGTTTGACTAGGGTTGGAGCAAAGCTCTGCAGGAGCGCTTGAGCTGCTCACTCCAGCCTTAGGCTAATGTAGCCAGACCTTCAGACTGATGGCAGAAGGTCTGGAATCCATAAGAGCTTTTATTCATCAAGGACATATCCCTCCTGATCGTAATCTCCAGGGGAGAGCAATAGCTGAGGAACACTACTAGAGAAACACACTACTACTCACCCATGGGGAATCTGGTAACTGAGCAGTGTTTCAGAGGTAATTTATTAAGGACACAATGAGACTAGAGTACAGGTCACAAAGTTTATCACACAAATATTTATTGTCTACATTACCTAATATAGCCTACATGGTAGCATATCACATTGCATTTATATTTAAAATTATAATTATAGTTATAGATATTTCTAACTGAACAAAAATGATAAACAAACGAGTTATTTATATAAGTAACTCAATTTAAGCACAAGCCACTCTAAGCTTTGTTGTTTTATAATCTCTACAACCCTGCCATCTAGTGGTCCCAAACATTAATACAGTTTCAAATTCTTATACTACTAATATCTTGATTATGTGATTGAAAAATGGCAAATTTAATTCTTCACACATTCTGAAATTGAAGAGGCTAGTAAAATAATGTTTTTGTAGTTAATTATTATTAACATTACATGTCATATGGCAAAAAAATTCTTTTAATTTGCAATTTTAGAATAGACAAATGCATTATGAATGTGTTGGACGATATGCACTCAAGCTGACATGTTCATTGTTTTTGCAAAGCCTGATGATCATTTTATCCAGAATTATTTTAAGATGTTGTGCGGTTCAAGAAAATCAAGGAAATCTAACCAATGGCTATGTCATGATAAAATTTTAGTACAAACAGCTAATCAAAACTGGATACAAGTGCACATGAATGTGTTATGCTCTAATCTGCCGCTTATGCCATGACATGTATGATCGCCTGAGATAATGCTTGTGAGGGTAATGATCTTGGTCAGTGATGACTATTATTACTGTCAGAGCTGAAGTGGGGAGGCCTGGGGTGTGAGTTGGCTGAGTTCATCTAGAACACTGCAGCTCTGCATGGACCCTTGAGGAGGAGATGTGGCTCTGTGTTGCTATTAAAACCCTGGTGACCCTAGGAGTGAAGAAGAGTCCTTAGGTTTTGCCTCACCCGCACATGACACGGCATTTTTGACAAGAACATGTGAAAGAGAAAGAACTTTAGGCTTGCTGAAGTTGAGTGTTAAAAACAATTCTAAATGTTGAGTGCAGTGTCTATGATTGTGTTGGCATGCATGCAACAGTTGCATACAGCATGTTCAAGTTTGGGTGGTTGGGTTACAAAGACCTGTATTGTCTTTAGATGCTTTTGCTTTAGTGGTCACTTCTAAGGCTGCACCCAACAGCACATTCTCAATAAAGAATCCTGCCGAAGATACATGCGAGTCTCCTGGTCTTCGCTTCTGAATTTCTAACATTCTGCTCAGCTTGATTCAATGTACATACGTCAAATGGGTCTTACTACCATTAGGTATATCATTATCTACTTCTAGGCCACAAGGAGAAGCATGAGATGACATCCTTCTGTGGGTGAGACCCTTCAACTTGAATGAGCAAAAGCACCCCATTTCCAACTTTTCTCAACAACTTATGCACAGAATCAGAATCAGAAAGAGCTTTATTGCCAAGGAATTTGTCCTGGTGCTGAAGCTTCCAGTGCACATATAACACAACATGAGTTTACATGCATTACATAGCAAACAACAATACATAACATACACAGTACACGTGGTCACATGATGGGATTTTTTGTATGGAGTGGGAGAGGAGATAAATGCAGGAGGTGTTGGGGGACGTGTGAAGTGCAGATCAGAGTGTGTGTGAGGTGTGAGATTGGGTTTCTCAAACCTGCAGTAAAATGTCCAGTAGTTAGTTTTTGGTAAAACTGATCGGAAAAGAATGACTAAAAGCAGAGCAAACAAACAAAAACAAAACAATCACTGAAGAGCTCAACACTGAGGCAGCCATCCGCGGCGCCATCTTGTTATCTATATTCAAGTTTCTTGAATTGTGAAACCTATACATGGTCAAACTTTAACTATGTTGGGGCTAATATGGTAGACTAATATGGGACTAATAAGGGGCTAATAAGGGGCTAATATGGTAGACAAGTTGGGTAAGAACTTATTATAGCAGTTTATAAGTGCAGCCCATTCAGAGTGTTTAACAGGTAAAGTTGACGTTTGTTTTCTCTTTTAAAGGCATTTCAGCTTCTACCTTTGCCTTCGTTTAATAAAGGCTTTGAAAAATCTTGGGACCTGTTGGGATTTTTGGCGTCTCTCTAGACCCTTTCCCCCCCGGTTCGTTGGATTCGCCAAAGAATGAGACACGATGTCCGATAATAAAATTAACTTACAGATTTATTATAAAAGAATCAGAATTTGCCTTTGCTGAGCTCAGGATTGCAGGACTACCACACACATGACATCTGGGCAGTCCAGAATGTCTTACAAAGTGCCAACAACATTATTTATATTCTTGATCTCCCTTGAGTCCACCTCTCCATACAGTGACTGTTGCCCGGAGCAATCAGTGCTATCAGGTTGATTCCTTCATCCCAGGTTACTCCATACCAATCAGCAGTCTGCACAGAACAGAAAACAAGAACCCCCCTTTCCCCGTCTCTTGCTAACTGAATCTTTTCTGGTGAACAGATAGTTAAGACAGTTACAGCCACTCTGGGTGCATTGTTCTTTGTTTAGTAAAGAAAGATTAGTTACAAAACATTAACTTCATGATTGAATCAGGAATGAACACTTCAGCACAATTTGAACCTTTTAAACTATCGTTCCCTTCAGTTTACAGTATTCAAGCAGGCCAAACACACATAATAACACACTATGACCAATATATAAATTATTCAAAAACATGTAAAATATTTAATCCCTCAGACCACTTTCTTGTCCACATACCGTAAATCTTAAATCATATCTGCATGCTGGCTAAGAACTTTTTTTTCACTCCCTGAAAATTACGCATGGCCTCTCATTTTGTGCCCAATTCCGTAATTTATCCTTTGCCCAACAAAATGTGGTCCTGCTCTTCCGGGTCTTTAAAAGTTACAAGACCCTGGTAACTTTTTCACTATTGCCTTGCATCTGACTTCCACCTGAGCAAAACCCAGCATAGTTAAAGTTTGGCCATGTATAGGTTTCACAATTCAAGAAACTTGAATATCCGAGAATATCTCCACAGTTCCAGGCAGAGGTGCAGTATTGCGTCCCCTGCCGGGGATAACATATCCCTCCTGATCGGAAGCTCCAGGGGAGAGCAATAGCGGAGGGACGCTAGGCCCTTTTTTTAATCATTATTTTTTATAATTTTTTTTCTTCTGGGAAAACACAGGAGGCCCTTTTTAAGGGAAAGAACACTTCCTCTGGGTCAGATCATCCAACATCATGGTCGTAATTTCCACATTTATGCGGATGATACTCAAATCTATCAAATCATAATCCTGTTTTTCCTGCACCTTCCTCAAAGCATGGATGGCCCAAAACGTTTTAAAACTGAATGCTGTTAGTTGGCCCTAAATCCCTTGTCTCCTCCCAATTCTCCATTCATGCTGACAGAGTTATAGTTTATCCTTCCCCTACTATACACAGTATTGGGGTACTATTTGATTCTAAATTATGCTTTGAACCCACATCAATCAATGTGTGAAGTCTTGTTTTTGCCTTGTTCTCAAAAAGGCAGGTTTTTTAATCAAATACTGTACTTTCAGGGATTAGATTGACTGGAATGGGAATGATAGATTTACAGTAACAGAGCACATAATGTTCTTGTGCAATTCAGTGTAGCAAAATATATTGAGGGGATTTTTTTGTTTCTTTTCTTATATTTTTGAGCTCAACCTAGCAGTTTAAGTGTGAAATGTTGGATATGAGAATGCATTTGCTACACTGCACAGCCACTTCATTGCATGCTGAGATGGCTGTAGCGGTAGAGATATATTAGCTTGTAGTTTGTGTGATGTTCTAGCGATGTCCTTCTGCACTTGATATCAGACCTAGCCTAACAAGAGACTTCAGATTTCTGAGGGAAGTTTCTTTGGCAATGTTGGCATGGACCTTTGGGCAGTTGTTCTAAGTCACCTCAGTGGATTCATGTTTTCATCAAACTCTGTGTAAGGGGCACTGACCTAAAGGCAGTCTAAGCCTGGCTCAATGAGAAGATGTAACCAAATGAGACTGCCACAACAAAAACTGCCTATAGGTTAGCCGCCACACTAGCTGATGGGTCCACCCAATGTGTCTCTGTGTATGTGTGTATTTGTCTGTGACTGTGAGAGAGACAGTGTATGGAAGCGGTTCTTTGGAAGGACTTTGGAGTTGCATGTTTGTGTTGATTTGGGTCTTCTGTCAGTGTTTCTCTGGGGGCACTTCTCAGTCACATGGCTGAACTTGATCTATTACATAAATCCAGACATCTGTGACCTAAGACTACCCCCATCAACTTAAGATATTTGAAGAAACTAAAGTTGACATTAGAAAGAGCAAAAACTAGCTGCTCATTTCAGAAGCCACTCCAACTGCATACTAACAGTGATATCTACAGCCTGAGTGAAAATTATAACATTATTTAACTGCTTAAAAAGCAAAAGCAGAATGAATTCAATGACTACTTTTAAAATATGAATTATTTTCTCACTAAGACACGACCACCACCAAAACTCTATATACTTACAGGCCAATTTTCACATTTACGTACTCTTTTCAAAACTGTCAAACTTCATAACCTAATAAAACAAAACTGAATCAGACAGCAATTTGGTACTTTTCTACATTAATACAATTTTGAAATACATTCCAAATCTAAAAAATGAAATACTATCAAAAAAACTAGCTGAACACTTACACAGGTGTGACAAAAGGGGAAAATATAAGAATAATTTTGTACTGTAATATAAATATGGATAATGTAATACAAACAGTGAATTTTTTTGTTTTATGATTTTTATGAATTCACAGTGTGTTTGTTGGGTGACAGACTTTGCTATTGTTATGGAAGAATGAGTTGATTTAGGGTGTTTACACTCTTCAGGTTTGGTTGGATTAAAACAAACCCCGGTGTGATTGCTCTGTTAACGCGATTCATCCCAGTAAGTATGAACACTTCCATCTGGACACTGGTGTGAACTGAGACCACTGATGTGAACTGAGACTACTGAACAGATGGGGCTCGGTCTGCTTTCAAATTCTAGTACGGTTCGAATTAAATATGAGCGCAACACGGATCAAAGACATGTAAACAATCCAAAAACAGGAAGATTATACTATAAAAGGGACACGTTTTTCTTGTTATAGTCGTGATGTTGCCATCACAGTGTGGTACAGGCAGCAGATCTATGCTTTTCTGAGTGATTGAAGGATTAAAGCCGCTGTTTTGACACCTTTACAATTTTTTTCATAAGCTCTTTACGAGTTCTCTCTCAAAATAGGCAATACGTCAAAAAAAATGATCAATCAGGTTGTGAACGTATATCTCTATAGACCTTATTCACCACCTATGATTTTTAACAGGAATGTGGCTGTGAGGGATAGACATGCATCTCTCCAGTGGGTTGTACTGTTATTAAATGCATTTTTGGATTTTCTGCTGAAAAAACACTGAAAAAGTATTTTCAAGAAATGGAAAAAACTCCAGTGAACATGAGCTGTGGAAAATTATAAGTGATCTAAGAACTTTAAACTGCATTTTACATCAATTCCTGACAGTCTCGCTTTCAGACCTGTCATGGTGCTGCTCTGAATAAGGTCTATGCCTTTATTTCTGGTATCTTTAGATTCAGTGATAAAAAAAAAAATGGCTGAAGATGCTAACAGACCAGAATATTCATGAGTTTCCCAGACTGAGAATTCATGCTCCTCCTTATATCTCAGCAGGTTTGATTGACTATTTCATAAAGGTTAAATATCGTTTCAGGGTGAACTTATGCCTAAAATATAATTGTTTATTGTTTAGTAACAGTTTATGATTTTTTTATTACTTTTTTCAGTTTTTATAGGTTTATTTCACTAAAAGTTGCTTTTATGGCATTTCCTTTGTGGTCATTCTACACAAGAAAACCTTGACATATGGACGAACCCAAACAGAAAGCTGATGTTTGTATGGGTTGGGCAGAGCGGAGAGGTCTCCTTCATCTCCTCTGCCAGAATGGACGGCCGCTGGAGAAGTATGTCTGGCATCATTGGTGCCATCAAGCTCAACACACATTTATGAGCAGGACTGGATGACAAGAGCTGCCATTGCGTGTTTCTGTTTCTCAATTATGTCCTCTACTAAACGGATCTGATTTCGTGGTCGGGGAAGTATAGGACAGTTCCAGCCGTCGTCCAGCTCACCCAAAACCTACCATGCCGTCAGCTCCAGTGAGTAAGTTTCTCTGTCTGTTCTCAAGAATAGGTGGCTTTGGCTATGATTGCCGTTACGCTGATGTGTGTGTGGGTTACATACACGACTAAGTCACGCACTCAAGTATCGAAGAACTCCCCCCCCTCCTCCTTCCTCTCCCTCCCTCCATTTTATACCATCCCCTTTTGGGAGGCGGCGTGCTGATAGAGATCTGTTCTGTCTTTGTTTTATTCCTGGTTCCTCATGTGCTCTCCTGTTGTCATCTTAGTCATCTCTCTTTGCATCAATCACCTTGTTAGTCTTGTCAGCTGTGTCTTGTTCTCTCATCATCCCCAGTGTATATAAATCCTGTATTTTCCCTCAGGCCTCAACGATGAGAGCAAGCATATTAAGACCAAGGAAATTAGTAAAATAAATACACGAAGATAAAGGAAATACCGTAGAAGGAACTTTTAATGAACAAAACTCAAATATACTACAACTTGTTCATGTCAAGTTGTTGAAGTTTAAGTGAATGCCTGTAATGAATCAGTTAGGGACAACTGCACAAACATGCAAACTAACATATACGGTTACAAAACGATAAATAATTGAAGTTTAGGCATAGGTTTGCGTGACAATGGAACTATTTACCATTTTTTAAATAATCTATTAAACCTGTGA
This sequence comes from Rhodeus uyekii, assembly GCA_037043235.1. Classification (NCBI taxonomy): domain Eukaryota; kingdom Metazoa; phylum Chordata; class Actinopteri; order Cypriniformes; family Acheilognathidae; genus Rhodeus; species Rhodeus uyekii. Next base: position 661,041 of record JAWRVZ010000184.1, on the reverse strand, counting down.
ATGTTGAAGTATTTTGGTAGTTGTTATGCATTTTGATTTTGAAATGTAAGGGCTTTTTGAATTGCTTACACACAATTTCTGAAACGATGGCTCCTTTTCATGACACACATAAAACCACAAAACATGCACACAACATCAAAACCATCACACATCTCTCGCAAAAAACAAACAAAAAAACACACATTTTTTGTTTTTGCATAATACATCTACAAAATTAATTAGTCTCAAAATAACCATGTGGAGAATTTGTCCCTTTGTGCTCGAGATATTAGATTTCGGCAACATAACAGAATCGACATAACCCACAAGAAAATGCTAAAACAAATAGAGAGTTTGGCGGTTCCACTTCAAAAACGTCAACATAATAGTATCGGCGAGTTAACTGTGAGTCGAGATAAGTGAACTCCACTGTAGTATGTATTCATGATTGTTGCACTGTTGAAATGAACTGAATCAACAGTGAAATGACCTGAGTTGTATAATGGCACTATTGACTTGTCAGAGCTACTTAACAGTTGAAATTTAATTTTAACCATTGTGAAGCTGCTTTGAAACTATATTGTATAAAGTGTGCACATCATCTACTAATAATAACAATCATAATAATGATGTTACATAATGTCACATGTTACATTTATATACCACTTTTCTCAAAACACTTCACATATGGAAGGGGAGAATCTCCTCAACCAGCGATGTGCAGCATCCGCATGGATGAAGAGACGCCAGCCATATTGCACCAGAACACTCACCACACACCAGCTTATTGTAGAGAAGAGACAGACTGATGAAGCCACTCATTTTACAGGGATTTGAAGCCATTATGATGGACAGAGGCTAATGGGCAAATTTGGGCAGGATGCTGGGGTTAAACCCCTACTCTTTTATAGAAGGACATCCTGGTATTTTAAATGACAACAGTGAGCCAGGACCTCGGGTTAAGGTCTCATCTGAAGGATGGTGCTTTTTGACAGTATAGTCTTCCCATCACTTTACTGGGGCATGGCCCTGCTGGCCTCACTAACACCTCTTACAGCAATCCATCTAGGTACTAATTAGGCTCAACCCTGTTTAACTTTAGTGGGCAACCAGTCTTGGACTACAGGGTGATATGGCTGCTGGCTATATCTGTGAAATGTTCTGTGTTGGAAGTGGCCACAGAGGCATGGCCTTTGGAGGATGGAAGCCAACGGCCCATATGAATGGGTGGGCTGCACATCCAGCCCACAGAGGCTTATGAGAACACACATGTCCATGGAAGTCCACCCGTAGTTTTCTGCTCACTGAACATACACTGCTCTGTCATGGCACGCTATCTATAACAAAAGTAATGGTGGGGCACTCCCTCTAGACAACTGCCTTTCTTCTGCAGAGCTGTGATAAGTGGAACAAATTAAAACCATTATATAACACAGAAAGAAATTAAGGGTTGTTGTATCTGTCTTTCTGGATTCATGATGGTCTAAACAATAATTTATATTGTTGGATTTACACTTTATTTCCTTTTTGAAACATTAAAAAAGCACTTCTGATAACAATAGACACTATTTCACAAGCAGTATGTTACAGTAAGTCCAACTTTTCTTAATAATACGCAAATGCATACTTCATAGAATGCTCTTTTTAAGGAAGTAAGTTCTTGATCAAATACAGGACAAATCACTGTAAAGTGATCATTTACAACAATAAATGTGCTGGAACAAACCAGTCTTGGAGTTTAAACCCTTGATACAGGGACATTAGCCAGAGGTACTATTTCTCTCATGCCCCCCACCACCCCTCTCTTTAAACTTCCTCGCTCTGCAGTGGGTAGATGGGTATACAAGCTAGACTCAGAGATGAGTGTGAGGCTTGAGTGAGACAGACGGTCTCTCACGCGCTGTCCACAATGGGCACGTGGAATGTGGAGCTTTCTGTCTCTCACGCGCTGCTACTTTTAGATAATAATGGATCACAATTCCATTTGACTGTGGACAGGCGACCACAAGTGGAATGCTGAGACGCCACCGCAGTTTTGTGGAAAGTTATGACCGGATGGAGTTATGGTCTTCTGGAGGTGTTTCCTTGGCACAACTTCCTAAGGTCTGTTTCTAGTTTCCTCGTAGATCATAACACATATCAGAGATGAATGATATAAGCTATTTAAAGTGAGTGGCACTCTAAAATTAATGTTTTATTTGCTTTTGCTTTTGGTTGCATTAGTTCGTAGCATTTGATATTTATGTTATGTTGCATTTTTACAATTTACAATTATTTATGTAGAAAATGTGTTTTAAGTGAATATTTGTAGGTACATGAGCAAATGTCGTGAATGTGTGAAATGTAGCCTTTAGTAGTTTAGAGTCCTGGGTAGGTTGTATGGAAATTACATGACAAACACCATGAAATTTCATAATTCTTGTCAACAAATTCAATATCACAAAAATATATATTGTAGTATTATTTTTTTTAAATTATTTACTGGGAAGATTTGGTTGTTGTAGTTGTTTGTTTACTTTCAAAATCTTTTCAGATGCATTTAAATATAAAATCTTACTTATTATATAAAAACATTAAACATATTTTTTTAATGTTTGCTCCAAACAATGTTTTCTTAAATATCATTTCAGGCACATGAAAGGTCAATGAACAACATTTATGAATTGTGCATGGCACAAATATTTTTATCAAGCAGAATCTCTGCTTGGAGAAAACTACCTGTTTGATTTTGGCCAAATGAAAGATACATCATGTGCATATGTGGTTGGGGCAAGCAGGGCGAAGCCGAGAGCTGTAAGAGAATGGTGCAAGACCGGTGGCATGATTGATAATGAGCAACTGTGAAGGAATTTAAGAGGAGGACCAGGCCTGGACTATTTTATGTTATCTTTTGGTTATGTGTGTGGCAGTTGCAGTGCAGCTGCCGTGTTTACTTTAGTTTTATGTTTGTTTATTTTTAAATTAAAGTTGAAAATTTGCTGGTGCCGCCTCCTTCTTCCCATAACAACATACCTTGTTACAGTGGTGCTGAAACCTGGAAAGAAGGAGATGGGAACCAGAAAACGTTAAACACGAAACGTCTCAGACGTAACCTGAGACGTTCCCTGTAAGGGGAACTTGTGCTGCGTTGACAATGCAATGGGAACGAGAAAACCAACGCCGCCACAGGGACTGGGGGTATGCCGAGCGAAACGTAGCTCACTATGATAACACTCATGTTCCCGGAGTGGAACAGAGGTCTAACTAGTAGAGCCTGAATAGTGTATGCAGGAAGGACCAGCCAGCCGCATCGTATGGATCTGCAGGAGATACTCCTGCTGTAAGTGCCATGCTCCAAGTGGAGTGGGCTCAGACCACCAGGGAGGCAATCCAGCCGAGTCTCAGAAAGAGAGAAGGCCTCAAATAACTACTTGTTAAGGTCTGTGAGTTAATGCAGACAAACAGTTGATCTGGCTTGCACAACAGGGCCTCAACTCTGTGGACATAAGCGTCCAGTGCTCACACTGGAATGCAGATCCTTTCCTGGTCATGACGGGAGGACAGAGTGCCTGTGATCTCCTAAGATAGGGAGAAAAAGTGAGGGGAACACCTCACAGGTAAAAGGGGGACCTAGGAAGGCCCTGGAAAGCCAGGGATGAGTCCCAACCCTAGAACACACTGCAGACCTCGGCCTTAGAGTGTCACGAAGGAAACAAGTAATAAAGGGGGTCACTCCTCAGAGAGGAACCGCTTAAATGTATGTGGTAAGCAGCTATGGCAGCCGCATATACCTTTAATGTGGAAGGGGATAACCCTTCGGGAAGTAAAAAGTATTCCCTCCTGGGCAAAATTTTTTCTCGTGGACGGAGCTCTGGAGTGGAGGGTAGTCTCAGCAACCTCAGTTGAGGGACCAGAGTATATTAGCCCCCTCAGAGGCGAAGCCCACAGTCTCTACAGTTTCGGACAAGGAAATGTTATCCTGCCTTGGCCTGGGATGAGAGGTTGTTCCTGCCTGGAATTTCCTAGAGCTCCTAAAGTGACAGATATATGGTGTGTGAACCACACTCGGCCCAGCCAATTCCAGAACTCCTGGGAGCAGAGCGATCGGGGTAAAAGTGTACAGGTGCAGCCTCAGCTACATCTGACACAAAGCGTCCAGTCCAAACGCAGCTGGAAAAAATGAGGGAGAGCCAAAGTGGACAGAGTCATCTCTAGCAACTCAAACAGATCCACCAGTGCTCACAGATATGAGCCCATATTCCGCGGGCCTCAGCCCCTCAGCCCAGCCCATCAGAATGTCTACTCCCAAGTTTTGGGACCCCAGGTGGTAAACGCTCAAAGATGGATTTTTTTTTTGTTGCTCAGGGAACACTTAATTCACACATTGGATCTCAATGAATGAAATATTAAATGTACAAATATTTATATACATTCTATAATTTGTTAAAAAATTCACAATTAATTCTGTACTATTAGCTGAACAGTACACTCTAGCTTGAATTGAGGACATTTTTTGCAAATCTGTCAGGCGGACAGTGGTTTTCAAAGGTGGACTTTGCTTATGCTTTCCTCCAGTTGGAAGATGGACATTCTAACCATCAACACAATTAAGGGTCTTTATCATTACGGTAGGCTGGTTTTTGGAGTAGCTTTGACTCCAGCCATATGGAAACATCCATTGAATCAAGTTCTCCAATGAGTACTTTGCACTCTCACTATCTTGATAACATAATTGCCATGAGTGCTACAGATGAGGAGCATCAAGAAAACCTGAAAGGGGCTCTTAAATGACTGGACTTAAAGGACTTAAGCCAGATGGGACAAAATGGATTTTCTTAAGAATGTGCCCAGATGGGACACATTACAATCCATTCCTCCCAATGAAGCTGGAATGTGATGTCTCTCCCTATGCGATCAGGACAGTGGCGTCAAGAAAGAAGTAAGGCCAATTGCATTTGCATCTTGGTCTTTGTCCACTATACCCAAACTGAACTATGCCCAAACTGAGAAAGAGGCATTGAGTTTAGTGTGGGGTGTAAAAAAAAAAGTAACTACTGTATTATCTTTTCAGCAGAGAAATTACTCTTGTTACGGATCACCAACCGCTGACTTCTGTCATCAGCCCATAGAAATGTATTCCTGCCACAACAGGTACTTGGATACTATGCTAGGTATTGTTTTTGGGAGGGCATTATTATAAAGTTTAATATAAATGCACTGCATGCAGATGTAGACACACAGTCTCAATTGCCCTCGGAAATATCAAGCGAGGTATATGGAAAGGAGAGGGTTCTGGATATGTTCTCCATTACCCAGACTGAAGGTCTGCCTGTCACAGCAGACCTGTCTTTACTTATGGTAAAGACAGAAACCAATCGTAACAAGATTCTATTGCATGTATGTAGCAACACTGCAAGGTTGGGCAACCAAACACAAATCTTCAGGCCATGTACTGTGCAAAACGTCATGACCTCTATTTGATCTGGTGTCCTGGATGAGCTGTATGGGGAAAATGAAGGCACTTGTCAGGAGTTATGTGTCGTACCCAGGTATGGATCAAGAGATTCATTAGCTGACTAAGTTGTTCAAAGCATTTCCAAACATTCAGATTTTTAGACAGCAGACTGAGATGGTGAACAAGAACATTAGTAACACATTATTAGCTGTTTGATAACAGTCAAGCAAAAAGCTAATCATATCAAGTACCGCTATGTTTCTGATGTTGTAAAGAGTGATACCATTGTTCAGAGTTTACGACGGTAAAGTTGATTGCGTGGATCGGTGTGATTGAGTGGAGGGGGGGATAATTTGCACATTCATGGTTCTGTGTATACTAAACAAAGCAAGGGTATAGAGTTAAATACAAGCTATTTTAAGACTTCTTCTCCGTGTATAGTGTAAATCTGTGGCAGAATTACAGCGCCCCATACTGGTCTGGCAAATGTACTACACCGTTTTTCAGTCGGTTTTAGTGGTTTCGTGTGTACGCTGATATTTCTTGAGACGACGCCGTGTTTACGGAATTTTTTTTTAGAACAAGGAAAAAAATTATCGGATAGGGAATGCACCGGCTTAGTGTGGACGTGGCCTGATAAGGGTCTGCGTGGATTACGGACAGTGTATTGACGCCTTTGTGTTGTAGTTTACACAGGAATTCACAAGACTTTTCTAGAAAAAAGGTTTTGCTTACCTTTTTCCCCTTTTGTTGCTTTTTGGCCAGATGTAATTGGTACTTCAGGAATTTAAGTGTTTGTTCTATATGCTCTGGTTTATTTGGTTATGTCTGTCTTGCTTACAAGGTTCTGATGAGTGAAGTCTGATGTGCATTTGTTTCCCCATCTTGTATTTCTATCATGCATCACTTGGCAGACATTACAATAATAACAAAGAAACTAATTACAAGCAATAAGACAAAACAACAATAGAACAAAGACCTGAAATGGACGTACGTGAAAAACTTCAAACAGTAGAAATAAGAAATAGCTTATAATATATATTGTTTAAAGTAATTAAAAGTACAAAAAAACCTACATAGTCTTCACTGGGTAAGTTAATATAAATGTATTCTTATTAAATTTACAAAAATCAAGAACAGTGAGTGATTTTCTCGTTGTCATTAATGAAACAGACAGTAGCACGTTTATTAGGCTGCTGTTACTTTAAGACTGAATGCAATAATCCAATACTTATACACTTGCGTTTTTTTCTCAACTGTTAAATTAATTTAACATATTATTTTCCTTTTAAACAACAAAAAATAAATAGGGACTTGGGAGAATCAATTAATTATGAATAATTTACTGACATTGTAAGAATAACATGTATTCACATAATCAATAAAAAACTAACTGTATTCTGAGTACGAGTATTTTAAAATGTATAAAGAAATAATGCATTACCTTTATAAAACATTATGTTTACTGAGCTGACTTTTGCGAATAACATTTCATGCTTCACAAATTGTGACATTTTCTGGTTTTGAAGTACATTGTGAGAGCAAATATTCCAGTGCACTGGAAGGATTTTAAAATTGAGACAACCCTTAAAATGGCCAACTATCTGATCAGTGTCCTGACTACTGATCTACTGAGATGATTGAGACTATTATAACTATTACAGCTGCTAAGAGGAGCAAATCCCTAAAGCTGTTGATTATAGCATTTTATTTAGATATACTCCCATTGCAGAAAAGGGAAGCATTGTATCACATCACTAGCCTGTTGACAGCACAAATGCAATGCACTGTTCTCACAAAACACATGATGCTCGATTAAGACACTCAAATAGGAATATCACATAGAAAAAGCAACCGCTTTATAATCACTAAAAAGCTTCATCACTCATCTGTTTATGGCAATGATGCAATCTCACAAAGTTCCGAGAAACTGTTTACACTGACTGCACAAATAATCCCTTATTTACATAATGTCAACACTTTGTTATAAGGAGAACTCAGGTTTGGACATACACTTTATTCTAGTAGGCCATTGGGTTCAATAAATCAACAGTTATGTCTGTGATTGATTATATTGGTGCAAAAACACGCTGTAAACCTTTGAAATTCTACCAAAAACAGACACGCGCTGGATTGTTTGCTAAATTGCCAAAATGCTATTATAACATACAAAACAGATCCTAGACCAACAGTTATGAGCAGCTTTGCCCTCTAAAAGTAGTCAGAAGCAGCAGCAGGCAGTGGTTTGAGTGAGAAAATGCAAATGCTTCTCTCAAGTCCATGGCCAGAGGAAGACTAAGCCTTGCCAAGCTTTACACACGCTACAGCTGTGAATAATTTTGTTTGTTTATTGTTTTTATTCCATTCATTAGTTGTGTTATTTATGAATGGATTTTGTTTTCATGAAACTGTTGGCTTACAATAAATTATATTTACCTAATCTTAACTGACAAATTATTTTTAGCCCATGTATTTTGAAATTATGTAATTTGAGAGTAGGCATTGAGGTCCATCCTATTTCACTCACTTTAAAACGTTTGGCCTCTCCACTGAGCTCTGTTAACTCTATTATACTGTGGAAAATAGAAAACATGTTGTTTTGGCAGATTGGTTTTGATAAAAGCAGTTTTGGACTAACAAGGAAGTTTTCAATTCTGAACCTTAAGAGTGTTTTTTTATATAGTACAACAACCTTTTACATGTTTAAGGACATTTTTCTTAGTTCATGAACCCTCTACAAAATAGATCATTCAGTTTTTGTTTGATCTCGATTTCGTTAGCATTTCTGAATATAGTACCTTTAGGATTGTTATTAAATGCTAAATTTGAACTATGTTTCTGATCATCGGTCTATCTGCACCTGGCTAACAGAGTCAACATTTGAACAGCTATGCATGTACTTTATTTTTACATTTGTATCATTAGATACATTTGATTATTCAAGTAGGTTGAAACCCAGTGCTTACATTTAAAAGTGTAGGATCCATCCATTGTATCTTTCAGTGCCTGTGAAACGAAGGATGCATTTTGAGGCCACATTTGATAGAGCCTTCAAATCTGGACAGCCTTTGCCGCAGTGACACAAATGGCCTTTGAATTGGGCGCAGATACAGTTTACAAAGATACTCACCAAGTCATTTTGATATAACTGTGTGTGAACTAGAAGAAGCAAAAGACAACTCCATTCAGTATTTTCATGCTGTCTGAGATGCTGCTTTCCGGGCATGTTACGAACGGGTCCAAACTTCTCACACAGTGAAAAGAATTGAGTTCTCTTATGCGTCTTAAATTTAAATTGGCAAAGGTTAAAACCACATGCAAAGTATAAATGAGCCCTGCTGTGTTTAATTATTCTGTCCAGAGAAAAACAAACTCAGAACTCAGTGGCTTCGCTCAGCTAATTAGCAAACCATAGGTTTGTTATATCAGCCTTTTTCATGGCTGATATGCCAATGTTTATAAATAGATCAAAGATCGGTCAATAAATATCATTATTATGTTTATGATTAAATGTTGTCCATATTGTAAAAAAAACTGTAATTTTCCAATATGTTTTCTATGTATTCATGTAGACTTTTTCTTTGACTTACCTTCATTTTTTTCCCTATTTGCAGATCATAAGTAAAGAGTCTCTGTCACCAACATGAGTTGGAGCTTTCTCACTCGACTACTGGAGGAAATCCACAACCACTCCACGTTTGTGGGGAAAGTTTGGCTAACTGTCTTAATCATTTTCCGGATTGTTCTGACTGCAGTGGGAGGTGAATCAATTTACTCAGATGAGCAGACAAAGTTCACCTGCAACACTAAGCAGCCTGGCTGTGACAACGTATGCTATGATTCCTTTGCCCCACTCTCTCACGTCCGGTTCTGGGTGTTCCAGATAATCATGATATCCACACCCTCTGTCATGTATCTGGGTTATGCCATCCATAAGATCGCCCGTAGCTCGGAGGAGGAATACTGCAAGAGCCAGATGTATCAAAAGAGGAGCCGCCACAGTCAGTGGAGGAATGGACACCACTTAGAGGAGGTCTGTGGAAATGCAGAGGATAAGGAGGATGCAGAGCCAATGATCTATGAAGAAGACACTTTGGATGTGGAGGAGGTCAAACCAGAGACAGACAAGGGCAATGGCAAAGATCCAATGAAGCATGATGGCCGCCGTAGAATAGTGAAAGAAGGTTTGATGAGAATGTATGTGCTTCAGCTTTTATCCCGTGCCATCTTTGAGGTAGGATTCCTCACGGGTCAGTATCTCCTTTATGGCTTCCGTGTTAACCCTTCGTATGTCTGCAACAAGATCCCGTGTCCGCACAGAGTAGACTGCTTCATTTCACGACCCACTGAGAAGACCATCTTTTTACTCATCATGTATGTAGTCAGCTGTCTTTGTCTGCTGCTCAATGTCTGTGAGATGTTACACTTGGGGATTGGTGCCTTCCGTGACAGTCTTCGTAAACGGCGAAGCCGGGGCCAACGACCTTCCTTCGGTTACCCTTACTCCAGGAACATTTCTAGTTCTCCACCAGGGTACAACCTTGTGGTTAAATCTGACAAACCAGGTCGCATTCCCAACAGCATCATCTTACATGATCAGAACATGGCCAGAGTGGTTCCAGAACAGCACAGCACAAGTCCTGATGAAAATATTCCATCTGACCTGGCTACCTTGCACCACCATTTACTAGTAGCTCAAGAACAACTTGACATGGCGTTTCAGACATACAACACGAAAAATGCTCATATTTCCAGAACTAGCAGCCCTCTGTCTGGTGGCACAATGACTGAGCAGAACCGGGTCAACACAGCTCAGGAGAAACAGGGTGCACGGCCTAAAGCAAGCACTGAGAGGGCAGGGACAATAGAAAAAAATGGAAAGACGTCTGTGTGGATTTAATGGAAAACTCTTACCTGACTAGTTGAACCATTATCCTCAGAAAACATTATGTTCCAGCCAATGCAAACTACAGTTAGTGAGGGCATGATTGAGCATCATGTCCCCAGATTGAACAATAAACAAAAATGAAAAATAAAAATATTGTAGAAGGGTAGTATTCATTTCTAAAACTGCCTTTACAATACTTTAGTGTACTTCCCTTATTCTCAGAATAACCCTTAATGTCCTTTTATTTAACACTATATATAAATGTGTATATTAAGTGTTCCTCTTCTCTAAATTACACTGCATGTAAGTGTATTGACCATCTTGGAAATCTGTTAAACTATTTAGTCTTTAATGGCGCACTGTTTAACTGAACTATTTAAGAACAACCCCTATGTATCTACTCCATTCAAATAGTTATCTTAGCTGTAAGACACATGTTCTCCTATTGTTATTTGTCTCAGGCTCTGTTCCAAACAAAAGCGAGCTGCCCGTCTAGACCTAAGTTTTAAGTTATTTGTATGCTGGTGAAGCCAAGGCTGTTCCAGACAGGAAGCAACAAGATTATGCTCCTTTATAAAACAATTTAGTATCAGCATCACATGTATACCTTGTGAATAAAGAAATCTAGTGATCAAATAAAGAAAAGTGTGATCAAATATGGTGGATGCAAGTTGCAAGAAACTATAAATATATTTGCCACACATCTTCTAAAATTGTATTAATGAAAATGGTTCAATCAAAATGACAAAAGTTTCTATGCTATGCATTTTTGGCCTTTTTATAAAATCTTTATCTTATCTACACATCTTTGGCAAAGCAATTTGTTTAATGCCAAACTCAGTTGGAATAAATTGTGTGTGAATTTTCTTGTGTGATCACAAGAGGAGTTGTGCTGATGAGTGATCTTTAACATTGTTGTTATGTAAAGTGATTTCACATTATATGGGATGCTGCCATACAATATAGACAAGCTGAATTTTAGACAAGGTTTTGGAACAGAGCCTTTAACTCAAAGTTAAAGCAATACTCCACTCCAAAATAAAAAAAACTCACTCATAATTGACTTACCCTTAATTTTCAAAACATCTCTGTGTCCTACAAAAGACAGAAAATTGCAAATGGCAAAAGGGTGAGTAAATGATTATTTTGGGATGGAGTATCCGTTTAATTAATCTTAAAAAGTTATGATGATTTCCAATGTTCTCAGTTTCTTTATTATGAATAAACATGGAGAAATTAATGTGCATGTATAGCTTCTATATGCATTCATATTATGTGGCACTAAAATGATGACTTGAGATTGCAATGAAACATTGTGCCATTATCTCATGAAGGTATTTTAAATGCGCAGTTCACCCCCAAATCTACATTTGTCATACCTTCGGGTCATTTCAAAATTTAAAGCTACAAAAGGACGCAAAAGTACATTTAAAATTATTATGAAAGTGGTTCAAATTAACTGTGTGCTATATTTCAATCTTATGAAGCCATGCAATAGCTCTGTTATTCACTGAAAACCGTGACATTCATATTAATGAGAGTTCATGAGTGAAGTTTATGTTAATGAGGTAGCAATTTCCCATTCATGAACAGATCATTCTTCAATGTCCGATGCCTGAATGCTTCCTTAACTAACCAGTTCTTAGGTTTGACTGACTCAAAGACAGGTTGCTGGAGAATGTTTTTCAGTAAATAGCAACTTAAAACTAAAACTAAATAGCCACATAAAACTATCAAATAACTTCAGAAGACTTGAATCATAAAGCATGAGCCTATAGGACACTTTTAGCTGCATTTTCGACTGTTACAAAGCTTAATGTTACCATTAATTGTAACTGCATGGACGAACGTACAAAAGCTTCTCCTTTCGTCTTTCATTGAAGAGAAAAGGTTACATGGTTGTGGAACAACATGAGTGGGGGTCAGCAACAAGCTTTTAGTTTTGGGTGAACTGTTCCTTGTAAGTAAGCTGTGTATATATATATATATATATATATATATACAGTATATATACAGTATATATAAAGTATATATAAATTATTTTAAAATGAGCTCATTTCTAAATTAGCTGCATTGTGCTTGGTCCTTCAAAGTGTGGTCTCATTACGTTATGCAACAAATAAAAATACATAAGCCGGAATGTCAGCATGAAATTGGACAGGTAAGAACATCTTCATCACTGCAACATTTACATTTAAATTTCTGCATTTGGCAGACGCTTTTATCAAAAGCGACTTACATTGCATTCAAGAAACACATTGACATTTTAATCAGTTCTTGCTTGGAGATCAAACCCATTACTTAGCGTTGCAAGCACCAATGCTCTACTGGTTGAGCTGCAGGAAAGACATACTGTAGGCCAACGCCCAACAGGAAAGCAACCTAATTTCAACCACACTAGGGTGTCCAAAAGGCCATAGAACAAAAAGGCCAGGACCACATTGTCTGGTATCAAATATATCCATTTTAACTTGTGGCAAATTGGTGACAAATTCTTATGAATCTGTATGATTTGATTCTTTCGAAACACACGTTTTTAGAAAAAAGACAGTAGCATTTCCACCCCTAAACCTAACTCTTAGTGGAGTGTAAGCAGATTGACAATGTACAAATGGGATTTGCCACCAATTCACCAAAACATAAAATAGTTTTTAACTTTGTTTAATAACTAACTTTGCTTTGAAAGCTCTGAAATACTTATTGCACGTTATACAAATGGTTTTGATTACTATGCAGTATTTCTTTAAAATCACAGTTCCAGAATGTGCCTTTACTGATTATGATTGTATTGCTGATTTATTCATTACATTTTTTTTTGTGATGATCAAGAACAATAATAAATGTAGGATTCATTTAGCAAGATTTTTTGGCCTGCGAGTGTTTTGAACTGATCAAAATAAATGTTTTGTTGTTGTACATACTCACTAAAACATTATTTCAGAGAAACGCATTATTATGCATAATTTAACGTTACATATTTAAGGCCTTCTTGTGAACAAGAGGAAACTTCTGGCTGAATATGTGAGTGAAGTGAGCTCTCGAGCATTTTATCTTTCCATCTAATCTTTGAACCTTTTACCTGAATCTTTTAGGATACTTGGCAGGGTTGCATCAATAAGGATTCAAGTTTTATCTAATAATTCTACATGTTACATGTGTGACTGCTAGGCAAGAGTGGAGAGTCACTCCGCGAATCATGTCAATTGATTTTTGCCTTATCTTGGTTGTTTTGTCATAAGTTACGCTGCAATATTACTCTATTAATTGATACTATAAATATATTTCCAGGCTTGAACATTAATGGACATTAATGGCTAATTCATCATGGCAGAGAAAATGTATCGGTTTTAAAAGCAGGTTAGAATTCTAAAACCTGATTTGCAGAGGTGGAATAAACAATTAAAACGAATCATGTTACTGTAATTAAGTAGCTTTTTTTTTTTACTTGTACTTTTTTATTGTTTTTAAGTCTGTAATTTTACTTGTACTTAAGTACAAATTAAGGTAAAATCTACTTTTGTTACTTTTAAAAACCACAATTTGTTACTTCATTAATATTCAAACACTTGACCGGCATTTCGGTAGCCAGTAAAGATATCCGTGGGATCCTGATATCTGGAGCCGGGAAAAGCATGAATGAAATTGCTCAGAGTAATTCACGGACTGAAAGTTTGAATAAAGTATAATTATATTAAATTAATATAAATAATTAAATAATAATAATACATAATAAAAATATTACATTATATAATTATATTAAAGAACTATATGCTACTGTTGTCAAAAATATCTATATTTTGATACATATTGATATTGAAATATCTGACACAATTCTATTGGAGCAATGCATGAAACCTAATTCTTGTTCGTGAACATTTATTTTATTTTTTTTACAAAAAGCAATTCACGTGCACAATATAAAATAATACATTCATAAAATACATTTCACAAATGCAAAACACAATTCATGTTGCTACAACTGTACACAAAAAGTTTTGAATGTTTAAATTCTACAAGCTTATTCTTGAAATCCTCATTCGCGTATGAATCGAGACTTTGACTTGTGTTTGTGTATTTTTAAGACTTTAGCTCAGGGTCAGTAGCACTCTTTAATCAATCAGATTTAAGCTTATCAATCAACCATTTAGACTGATCTTGCTCCGTATGGTTCCAGTACCATTGCTATTTTTTTTTCATTTAGTGCAATTTAACAGGCTTTTTTGTTGTTGTTTCAAACACATTTGTCATTATTTTACTTCCACACTACGGCTGCCCTGACATATCCCAAGTATTGTCCGTACCTCCACTGGGAAGGAAACATCCCTGATATCACACATTCATCTCTGAGAGTCTGTCTGATGTGTGTTTACTGTCTGATATGTGTTTACTGGTGTGTGTTATTATTATGAATGTATGTAAATCTGTGATCTCAAAGACGTTTCTCAGATGTTTGTAGACAGTAGATGCTTTCCAGATCTTTAGCAGACTTATGTATTCATTTGGGATAGATGATGGACCCCTTGGAGCTGTAATTTAATATGACTGACGAGCTCAATAGCTGATTGAAAGGAATCATTTCTCGACCCTTTGACCGCCTTTATCTCACATAGGCACCGGTTCACCCACTTCAACATTTCTGGCCTCGCCCATGGAGTGCAACAAAGTATCGCGAGAGTGAACTGACACCTTCGCCATAGTAGGATTCATATTTCGGTTCAAAGACAACCAGCAAACGCATTCGCAATGCACTATGGGAGTGAAAATGGTAAGTGCGAGATAAGATAACCAAAAGTCTGCTGTTTTGCGGGGCTCGCAAAGTTTCAGAAGAAAACCACACAATGCAAAGGGTGATTTTGTTTGGCGGCGCTTTCCGAGCGACCGTGGCAGGATCAGGCGCGCTTCATTTCCTCTGCACGAGACACGAGAGCCTGAGCAGGACTCCGGTTAGAAAACACTCTCAAGATCAACCCACCAACAACACAGGACACTTCAGCTGTTACCGATTACCGCACAGGACCCTCATCAATGTGTCTGGACAAGATACGCACTCATTTCTTCAAGGGATACTGACGAACGACACGGCTCTTCTGGCCGAGCGCGCGCTGAGTGCGATGTACGCTCACCTGCTCAACGTTCAGGGCAGAACGCTTTATGACGTCATCGTTTACAGGTAAGACAGGTGCAGGAACTTTAACGAGGCTACTAAAGTGTGGATGTGACCTCAGCACTATGTCACTGGCCCAAGCCTGGGCGTTTTGTGTCACTGACAGCTGCTCTTCTATATTATTTCATTACGGCAGTAAACATTAGGTCTGCAACAAACGATTATTTCGATTAATCGACCGGCTATTGTGGCGATGAATCGATTGCTCGTCGGCTTTGCTTGCTTATTCAGCTTTTGCAGTTGGTTAAAAGGAGGTACACATATTCTAACTAATAAATACAACAAGTTAATCACTTCCCAGACACACACAAATGTCTGCAAGAAGTATGTTATAAAGCTGGAAAGCATCAGAGAAATGTCTTTAAGATGTCAGTTTCATAAATATCTTAAAGACATTTTCTAAATGCCTGTTTAACGTCTGACAGGAATTGTCCTTGAGACAGGATTCAAGTGGTGGTGACCTCAGGTCAGGTATTGCAGATGAGCGAACTCTAAAAAATACATCTTCCAGATGTAAACACACATCAGACAGACTCTCTGAACATGTGATATTAAGGTGTAGTTTTTAAAAATGTCAGACAATTATGGATAAATGGATAAATTATTTTATTCCCAAAGTTAGCTTTCTAAAAATAACTTTTAGTGTTATTTACTTTTATCTTTTTTTTCTTTTATTATTATTATTATTATTATTATTATTATTATTATTATTATTATTTATTTTATTATTATTTTTAGTGAAACAGTCCTGAGCTGATTAGGATTTAATTTATGCCATCTAACTGTATCACTTTAATATAAAATGTTTTTTTTTTAAATCTATAAATTTTCACTAATAAAAAGATTATAAGTCAAGTCACCTTTATTTATATATTGCTTTTTATAATACAGATTGTTTCAAAGCAGCTTTACAGTGGTCACAGGAAAACAATATAAACAAAGTGTGTTTGGCTGAACAGCAGCTCTAAAAGAGCAGGTGAATCAATACAATTGATGAATATTAAGTGTTAAGTTTCCCCAACTGAGCAAACCATAGGCGACAGCGGCAAGGAACCAAAACTCCAGCAGGTGACGGAATGAATGGAGAAAAAACCTTAGGAGAAACCAGGCTCAGTCGGGGACCAGTTCTCCTCTGACCAACAGCCAAACAGTGCATGATTATTATATTGACAACAATTGAGGTCAAAATATTAAATCAATTTAGCTATCTCCTGGAGAGCTGCTTTATACCTGAAAATCATGCAATGAAACCGTTTAGTTGACATTACAACATTCAAAATATTTTTGTTGGCGAATAATGGTTCGATCTCATATGACCTAATGTAAGGGCCTGCAGAAAATCACACTCTAATTCTTATACTTTTTTCATGTTTATTACTTTAAAGCTGCTTGATTTAAATCAATATATTGTATAAAGCACTATATAAATAAAGATAACGTGACTGGGGTGCTGATTGCAGAGCTAGGGCAAACTTATCTACATTTCTAGAACCATATGCTTTCTGAACTGCTGTTTTCTCACTGCTGTCACATTTGTTGTGTTTTTAGTATTATTGAGATGAAAGCATGCAGCACATATTTACAAATGTATTTAACATTTCAGCAATGTCTGATTCGCCTACGTTTACGCTCCGGCTCTGTGGGATTTGTCTACATTAGGTCATATGAGATTGTCAACAAATACTTTTGAATATACGTTCAATTTCTTCTATCAGTAGTAAATATCAATGAGTATATTCATTTATTTAAAATAATAATTGTGTATATATAATGATAATAATATATTTAATAATATGCAAGCATATTTATTTTAGTTGCATAGTAGCGTATCAGTAATGACTATTAGAGTGCTGATTTTTGGAGAATCTGTGCTAAACATAAAACAATTTTGTACTTTCTGAATGCATGCCTTAATAGACCTTTTTTGTTATTCAGTTTAAAAGGAAACCCAAATGGATTTAATGGTGTACTTCTGGAGTGTGACAGCACTGTACAGGAATCCATTATGCGGCTTCTGAAAGTCTACAAGATACGTCGCAAAGTAAACATCAGCTTGTGTCCTAGTCTCTCGCTTTGGGCTCTGTTACCTCAAAATAAAGATGCCGTGCTGGGAAAGTCAAAGCCAGATGTTACTGCAGCAGATGAAGTGTTAGTACTGGAGCAGGACCCAAGAACTGATCTCATGGGCTGGAGAATGATCACCAGTTGTCTGGACAATCTGCATGAGATTGCCTCTGCTTGTCGACAGGGCAACACAGAAGAGTACAACAGGCATCGCTATGAAATTGGTAATAAACTCTTATTTTATTATTACTTAGATAAACTGAACCCGACAATCGGAACTAGGCACATTTGTTAATAGCCTACATTGTTTTGAACTTAAATGTATAGTAATTCTGTCTTGTGAATGTGTAAATGAATAGAGGATGTGTGTTCTGTAATTTCCTATACTGCATCGAAAACTCGTTTACACAACATTTTTAAAATGCTTTTACACAAATGATGTAACTTTTACATACACTATCCCTCATACATTCACTACCAGTGAGAGTTTGGATACAGCAACTTATTTATTTTATTAATATTACCATTTGTGCTTTTTCATATAATAATAATAATAGTTAAGTCATCTACAAGTAATGAAATTATGTAATGATAAAAAATATTAAACATATCTAATATTTCAACCTTTTGTCTAGATTACAGATTTACATACTGTGGGCTTTTTCAAACTGCTTCATGGTGTGAAGTGATTTGGGATACTTTTTAAACAGTGTTTTAAAAATTAAGTGATGTGTAGGTACAGTTTATATTTACCCAAGACTTTTATCAAAAAAACTTTTATTTAAAAAGGTTTTTAAGATCATTAGATGCATAAAATCAGTCCGTGCGTTTAAATATTTGGTACTGTAGACTGGAGTGTAGATATGAACATGCATTTTAGACATTGAGCCACTTTTAAAGTCATGGCATAATGAATTTGTGCTAAATAGTTCTTATTGATGTTAATATTAAAATGCAAATATTCATCTGAAGTAATTATCTGGCTCATCAACGTGTATATGCCTGTCTTTTAATATTAAACGATAATATAATTTTGTATTTTTAAAATGTTTAATAATCAGCACTCCCTCTATAATCAATTCTATAATTTATTTCATTTCTATAGGACTGCCGGAAGGAGTCAGAGACCTTCCACCAGGCGAGGCCCTTCCTCTGGAGTCTAATCTTGTTTACATGCAGGGAATTAGCTTTAGCAAGGGATGCTACATCGGACAGGAATTAACTGCAAGAACTCACCACACCGGTGTAATAAGGAAGCGCCTAATGCCTGTTATCATGTCTGCTCCAGCCGAGAGCCTGCAGGAAGGGGCTGCTCTTGAGACTGAGGGGGGCAAACCCGCAGGGAAATACAGGGCAGGAATCGACAAGCTGGGACTGAGCCTTATACGCTTGGCTCATGCCAAAGAGTCACTGAAACTTAAATCCTCTGATGACAGAACAGTTACTTTACATGCCACTGTGCCTGACTGGTGGCCAAAAAACTCTGAAGAGAAATGACAACGGAGAGGTCTACCAGACTGCTTTAATTCAATTGCAGAACGTATTTATTTTAAATGATTTAAGTAAAAATGTTAAAAATTATAAATTTTACTACACAGTCTGTTGACAGTTTATTGGTTAACACCTTGAAATAAAATGTATTTCAAAAATGTGCTGTGGTTAACTTTCTAAAGCAATGTCTTCATGGACATAAACTGACCTGTTCTGAATTGAAATTCTTATCAAGCTCTTTCTTTTTAGGTACTCTGACTTAAAATATGGAAATAGCCAGAACAGAGCATTAATATTAGAATGCATCATTATGAAAACTCATTTATTAATAGGGGAGAGTGGGGTAAGATGTATAACCCCTTTAAGCTAGTAAACAAATTTTTTCATGCCATTAGGTTGTAAATGGAATCCAGATGTATATTTATGTCAACATTTTCACATGACATAAGCGTCCACTTCCGTTTTCAAATTATTATTTATTTTCCAATCCTGTTCCAAGGTGAATTGGAGACATTTTAATGGCTAATGAGATGGCTGGGAAATATAATTTTACTTTGGTTTTATAAAAAAACATTCCCCTATACAACAATTACATTGACGATAAGAGTGATTCATTAGCTTTACGTTAGTTAAGAGCTTGCTCTGTTGTACTCAGCACTTTATTATTATCTAAATACACAAAGTATCAAAATTCCATCTTCTGAAACATTTTATCTTTGATGTTAACATTTCCTTTAAGTTTAAGCATGCATAACTCAATATTTGCCGTGATATCTTTATGGCAGCATAAACAACAAAATAATGCAAATATATTGTTAAAAGAATTTATTAAGACATTTGCCATAGTTGATCTTCCACAAACAGTACAGTTCTTATACAATTGTACGAACAGCCTCTCTGATCTCCTGTAGCAGTTCCTCGGGTTTGAAGCTCAGAGCTGAAGGGTCCAGTCTCATAAAATCTTCATTGCTAAGCATGCTTTCAAATATCTGCAATACTCTCTGGAGGTCAAAGGCTGCATGATGAGGGCCTAACGCACACAGACTTTCTGCAAGGAGGTCTTGACAATGATCTGCATTTCTGGGACATGAATTCAAAAAGGATATTCGAATATTTGCAATGGTCTTAAGGAAAGAGGCAAACTCCACATAATCGATTCCTGTACATGACTTCATGATCACCTGTAATAGAATATAAATGAATGTATTATCACAGGATTTCAAAAATTATGTTTACAGTGGCCACAAATACTCGACACTTATGCCACAATTATTGTGTTGTGTTATCACACTTATGTTTAACTGGTTTGGGCAGGTTTTGATTATCAAACCTTGCTCCACATATCCAAAATAGCTTAAAATAAGGTGCTGAGGTTAGTTCTGTTTTCAGCTGCCATATGGCCAGCACAAGCATTGAAAGACGACACTACTGTTACATGCAAGTTTTTTTATTTGGACTTGAGTGATGTTTGGGGGGGGGGGGTGTCTTGTGTTTCTTGTTTGTTTCTCTCTCATGTTTGCTGTCATTGCTCACAAGAGCTATTAATGAGTTAATGAATAAGCGACATATGTGGCTGCCCTTGCATCCTGTATCTTGTTGTCTTCCTTGTGCTGATTATACAGTAAGAAGCTCTACATGTTACCAATATTTGAAAAATCCTTCAGATTGGTCATAGTACAAACTCCATCCAATTTACATAATTCTGATTTATTCAACAATCACACAAAAAGTGATTGTGTTTTACTGTTAAGGTGATAAAACAGGAAGTCATCTGACACTCACACTCACGTTAAGTGATGTGACTAAAACTCACAATATTAATTTGGTTCCCCATTTGAGACCCACTGCATTCTGGTGCCCCGTTGTGAGAAACTGCTATATTAATGGCAAAACATTTTTCACTCATGCAACATATGTTACATAATACAAACTTGCATATATTGCTACAGTAATTTTTAACATCTGTAGCTTTTGGAGTTATGATAGTAATTTCTTAATACTTTTACAAATATTTATTCTGCATTCATAATCGAACATTTAAACTTATTTATGGCACAACTTTAAGCTTAACTTTTTTTAAACCCACAAAATACACTAAAGTTTCAAGGCTCAAGGCTCAATATTTTAACGATTAAAAAAACATGCACTGATCAGAGATAAAGGTTAGGATCACGACTTTACACACCATGCGTGGTTTATTAACACCATCTATTTGCTTCAGGAAACCGATTTGCATGTGCATAATGTCAGAATTAACAACCGATAACCTTGAGCAAAAATATAAACTCTGTTACCTGACAATGCTGATGCCAGGTGTCCATAGTATCACGCCATTCCTCAATTTCTCTCTGGACAGAAGAAAGTTCATCTTGCAGGAACTGCCACATAATGTCCAAATTACAGCCATTCAGCCAGTTATGATTGATGGAAATGGTATCCTCCTATTATTAAGAGATGCATTATCGAAACTCAGTTAGCAGGTTAGCAGGATGGTCTTGGAAAACTATAAAAAAAAAAAGTTTGTTTTGGCTGTACAGCAGCTCTAGAAGAGCAGGCCAATCAATAATATGGATGAATATTAAGTGAATAAGATGAATTGATAATGAGCCATCGGTCTCTCTCGTCTCACGGAGGAGCGGAGACATAAAAGGAGGAGCGACGACAGTGAAAGCGAGAGAGGACCAGGCCTGGGATTTGAGTTATGGTCTGTGTTTGTATGGTCTATTTTTTCTGCAACTACCGACCAATAAGCATTCGACATCTTTCACACAAACTTTTGTTGTAAACTTTAAGGCGCAAAATTAACTTGTGAGGGCTTTGAGGTTTTCAATCACTGCTGAGAATGGAGATGAGGATCAGCGGAAAAAGGCTTGAATTTGGATTTGTTCCTCACTATAATATGAGTATTTCGATTACAAATGAAATGCATAGTTTCTATGATAATTTTGTTGCATTTTTTATTTTCTCTTCAATAGTGGCCAATTGTTCAAAGTATTAAGCAATGACCGAGTCCCAGAGACAGAACACTGGCCCTCCAGGAAGAGGATTGGACACCCCTGTTCTAGTACATATTACATTTGATATTTGGACAGTATTAAACCATTATTACTTACCAAATTGTAAACTTGATGATGCCAACCGCTAGGTACAAATATTATCTCCCCAGCTTCTTGAATGATCTCTAAAGGCTGACAGGCCTCTTCAAACTGTGCATACAGATTTTTGTCTTGAAGTACGAGTGCTGTTACATCATAGGCCAAGTTGCCATGACAGTCCCGGAGGAACTCCTCTTGGCCTGGAGGATACAGGAGCCATTTTTTACGTCCGCAGATGTTGGCAGACCAACTGTAAGAGCGAAACACATCTGCATGGAAAGGTGTCCTAGAGGCAAGAACACAAATGTTACTATGGACACCCAAAGGGACGACAAGTAGCTCATCAAGTAGCTATTTTCTGCAATGGACACCCATTTATTTAAATTTAAAAAACAGTTAAATATAACGACAACAAAAAAAAGTTTGAGCATGCATCACAATTGAAAGTCATAGAATGTATATACAATGCATATACCATTGAAATATCAAAAATATTTTGACTTTATAAAACAAACATGTATAAAGCAAGGAGTGCACAAACTATGTATTATAACTATCTTAGGGTTGAAAAGTCTGTGAACATTTGTGAAATGCTACTATAATTTTCCAATTTACATAACACTTTTTTTTTTTAAATAATACGTACACATATACCATATTTTGTTTTAGTATTTGGTCCGTCGTCCTCATTGTGCTTTAATGACAGCATATCATTAACCATTATTTAAGAGTATCTTGTGAATTTCACAGGAATCTGACCTTTTGTGCAAATTACATTAAAATAATGCAGAATCATATATATATTTCTTCACTTTACATCATAATTTCCTTTGTTTTAATACAAAATACAAAAACTGACCAGACTTTCAACATGGACACAGACTTTTACACCCGACTGTATGTGGACATTGATTCATACCATGACCCCTTAGGTCCCATGTAGACAAAACGATAATCATCCCTTTCACTTGTGTCCCAATATTCATTCAGCCAATCAGAAGAGAAGTAAATTGGGTTCTTGTAAGTATTATGCTCAGGAAAGTTCCTAAAATGAACATAAACATATTTGACATGAAGTGAATGAACTTCCTTGATTTTAGTATGATGTTTCCAAGCTAATCATATTCAAAACTACAACACATTGTGCAATAACACAGGTTAAATGCACTTAAACAGCTGTACCTCTGCATATGCCAGTCCTTTAGGTAAAGACATCCTTTGGGTGAAGAATGCCCATTCTGTATGTACTCCCTCCAATACTGGATAAACTCTTTAAAAGGCATGATCTGCTTCGGGTTGGAATTGTATTCTTTTGCACTGCAGTTTGCAACAGGAACAGGAGTCTCATCTGCATAATAACATGAGGCTATTTATGGATATAACATATTGAGGACACAGTTATACATAGGATATAGTTATTTTTAATCAGGTTGGAACTACTTTCAATTGGTCAGCTTTTAAAAAATTGGTACTCACCAATACACAACAAAATTATCAAACAGTATTCAAATTAATAATCAGTTAATTTAACAGCACTGCAAAATACATGTTTCAAATGACCATGAGGAAAATGTCACAGTACTGTAATGTGCAATCATCAAATATTGTTCTTGCAGAAAAATTACTGAAGCAATAAATCAATAAAATACTGTAATAATAATAATAAAGTAATTTAAAACCTTAACCTAATCATAAGCTTGCCCCACTGCACATAAATAAATTATAAATAGCTGGAGCATGGGGCTATTTATGATTAATAACTTAATATGTGCAAAAGGTTCATGCAAGTAGAATAAAATGTAACAGAAAAATATTCTTTGCTCACCAAATTCATGTAGTAGTCTTTGTAAATTTGGTTTTCCATCAAGGGTGACCCAATTTTTCCTGCAGTTCCAATCTTCTGTGAATTTTTTGGAAAACATGCATGGCTGATTTGTAATCAGGTAGTTCTTGAAGAATTTAGAGTAAGGTATTTCTCTCTCTATGTACTCAATGAAATGAGAGGAGCAGTGCTGCTGATGGATCTGCCTGGGCATTTTGGCCAAACTGCAGCAGTTATGAAAGGTTTCTCTATCCATGACATGTCAGCTTGGTTTATTCAGTAACATGAAGCTATTTCATGCCTGATATATCATGATATTAAAGACAAGATCTTAATTAAAACTTTAAGTCAATATCAACATATAGCCAGCCAACAGCTAGAACACATTTGAACAGCCGGTGACAGGTTTGCGTGGATATATTTAGGCCGTAGAAGCACAACTAATGTTTCGACGGTCCAACGTCACGCTTTCGCGTGATTAAAATTTCGATACAAAACGATTAATTTTTTCTATATGCATACAAGTCGAAAATAATAGTGTTTCCCTGCGACAGGTTCGGAACATGGCTATATAGTTGCCCACCGGAAGACAAAATCAGTGCACACTAACTCGGCGATTGACTCGTGTTCTTGCTTAAAGAATAAGTAAAATAAAATATAAAAGGTTCATTAAATAATAAATAAATAACTATAGGTCTATTTCCTTAAACAGATATATGTGATGCTTCCTCGATATTTGAGCGGAACCTTTCATTGTTCGTTTCGCACATCGGAGGGTAAACATGGCCGCACCAAACAGTCTCTCTGCAGTAAAGCCTGTGTTTACACCGCGACAGCGAACCGAAGGCTGATGTTTATGCGTTTATTTTTATAACAAGAAATACTCAGGTGGAACAGCAAATTAATCGCTTGTGATTGAGATATACCATGTAAGAAACATATTAAATCAACCCTTTACGATGCGAAGGTATATTGTTTATCTTATTGCTTGACTTACGTCACAAACTGCTTTAGCTTTCCCTTGAAAGTCAAGTCATAAAGGTATGACATCAATTGTTTGTTGTTGTTGTTTTACATTTAATTCCAGAGATTTCACGTTTTTAAGTAATATGTAAATGTATGTACTGTGTTGGTTTCATGTCTCACAATCAAATACATAAACACAATCAGTTTAATGTGTTGTTTAGATTTACATTTTTATGCATTTGGCAGACGCTTTTGTCAAAATTGCATTCAAGGAACACATTAAATCAGTTCTTCAGCCATTTCTCTAGCAGTGATTTTCAAACATAATATATAATAATAATATGTCCCAAATGTACAATGATGTCACTTTATGGATCACCATTCTCTGTGGTTTATGATCTTTGACCTCTTCTTTCATTCCTTTTATGGGCATGTTCGTGTTTTTATAGAAGCCTTTATAAATGTGTGTAATTAACACAATTCATTTTGTGATGTTCTAAAATAAAAATGAAACTGTTTTTCGTTTGCTCGGCGCCACTAGTTATGCCACTCGTGGTTGAGTGCGAAGTGAGAAGTTAAAGGGTTAGTTTGCTCAAACATGAGTCTTGACAAAAGTGTCTTTCTGTCACCCTTTACTGTCTTCTATAAAGCACAAAAAGAGTGTTGAAGCTGCTCTATTCAATGTAACCAATGTAACATCTCCGTTTGTGTCCCACATCAGTAATCAAATTGTACAGGTTTAGAATGAAATGAGGGTGAGGCAATAATTCATGTACTTTTGATGTAGATAGAAATGTCTGACTATGATTACTTACTAATTTATTATTTACATCACTCACTTGACAGGTGAGCTCCCTCAGTCAGGGCAGCTGTGCCAAATCATCACAAAAGATGAACCGGGAGGTATCCATCCATAGTTGGCCCGGCTCTTATTACATCAACAGTGAGAAACGCTGGGCCAGTGGCATTCTCTCATTAACCCGTACCACCCTGCGTTTCATCTCTGAGCAGAAACAAGAGACTCTGACTAGCCTGAGACTCTCACGTATCATGGAGATCAAGATGGAGTGCTCCAGCTTAATCTTTAGTGCTCTTACTGTGTTGGAGCAGGGAAACATCAAGCACTGGTTTGGGTCTCTCAGGCCTTGCCGTACTACCGTTTACCACGTGCTAGAGCACTTCTGGAGGGAACGGCTGCTGTCACCCACAGAGCCACATGGAGCTGAGGCTCCTCTCAGTAAGGGCCAGGAGCTCATCAGCCTGATATCTGGAGCCCA
Source organism: Rhodeus uyekii (assembly GCA_037043235.1). NCBI lineage: Eukaryota > Metazoa > Chordata > Actinopteri > Cypriniformes > Acheilognathidae > Rhodeus > Rhodeus uyekii. Next base: position 634,861 of record JAWRVZ010000184.1, on the reverse strand, counting down.
ACGGAGGTTGGAGGATACTGGAAAAGTCCTGAACCACCAGGGCGAACAGTTTGACAACATGATTCAGGGCCTGGACAAGATCGAATCAGACCTGACCGTGGCAGATAAGTAGGTTTCCTCAGATTCCGAATCCTAAATCTTCAACTTTAGAACATACACTCTCAAAAATAAATGTTCTTTAATGGCATCTATGGTTCAGTGTATAACTTTTAACTTGCAGGGAACCTTTCCACTAAAGGTTCAATCATCCGTGAAATGTTATTCACACTAAAAATACCGTAAGTGGTTCTTTTAAGTAAGTGGTTCTTTTTTTAGATTTACAATATTTCACAACAGTCAACTGAACATAGGGATGGGCTCCTTGCAGTTATAACAAAGCAATGTGCACCATGGCCTGGATTTACTGCAGGATTGCACGTTGTACAGTTTTAATGAATCCTGCAAGTTCACTGAAAGGTTCTTTTGGAAACCAAAAATGGTTCTTCTATGGCATTGTTGTAACCCTTTATTTTTAGGATTGTAATGATGAGGAGAGAAGTAATGTTTCTGCTTGTGTAAGAGACAAGACTTTAGCAAGGCTACTCATAGCTTTATGTTAATGTGGGGACCTGAGCCGTAGAGTAACTAGGTACCGTAAAAACACAGAGACTTGGGGTCGGGCTATTTTGACCTGGGTCAGGCAGAAACCACCTAGCAAAACATAGAACAACTGCAATTGCAATAGCAATGCAATAAAATCAACTTAGTAACCATATAACAGCACCTCTGCAATCCGGGTAACCACTTCGAACACCATAGAAACTGCACTGGAACACTTTAGCAACCGTATAGGAAGGAACACCATACAATCACTGGCTCTTCCACCTTTCATATCTTAGAAAATCAAAAAAATCTAGTGTTTACTGTCTGCAACTATGCTTCAAATGCTGTCAGAGTAGCACTAGCAGTGGAAAGGGCACTAACAAGCACTGTACAGGAAAGAATTCAGTGGACAAACTATTACATTTGCATGGTGAGAGATTTACAATATTTCACAACAGTCAACTGAACATAGGGATGGGCTCCTTGCAGTTATAACAAAGCAATGTGCACCATGGCCTGGATTTACTGCAGGATTGCACGTGTTACAGTTTTAATGAATCCTACAAATTAAGTGTTTATAATGTGAAACAATCTCGCACACATTTATTTTCTGCAACATGTAGGTGAGGGTTACAAAATTGGTAACACTTTACAATAAGGTTTCATTAGTTAACTTGAACTAATAATGATCTGCACTACAGCATTTATTAATCTTTGTTAAGTTAATTTACTAATACATTATTAAAATCAAAAAGTTGTATCTGTTAATGCACTGTGAAGTAACACGAACTGACAAAGAACAGCTGTATTTTTCCTAACTAGCATTGACAAATACAGTAACAAATATATTATTGTTATTGTATTGTAAAATGTTAACAAAATTAATCTAAAAATTAATCCAAAATTAAATTAGGGATATCTGGATTCAGTTTTGTGGGCCCCATTCCATTTAATCTGCTGTTCCATTTAATATCTGAGTATCTGCTGATACAAAATAACTAATAATTGTATATGGCTCTTATCATAAGAATTTCATACAGTGCGGCATCAGTTTACTTTTTTACAGAACAACTAAGTTAACAAACTACAAGATCTTATCAGTTCCATTCAACACTCAATAGATAAGGATAATATAGTCCACTTTGAAGTGATGTAATTGCTTAAATTTAACATTCAGTCACAATAAATAAAAATCACAATTACACTTAGTGCAGAAATATAGTAGGTATCTACTGTATAATGTTGTAATGCAAACCACTAATTATTATTAAGGAACCGTGTGAAAATGCAGTTCTTGAAAGTCGAATGGTCACATGTAAATACACATTTGTATTAATATGCCTTTAGATTTAGAAAGAAATCAGGATAGTGCTGGGTTGAGCGATGGAGAACACACAGAAGCACTGAAACTTTCTCAAACCACTAGTACCAGCCCCACTTAAAAATGAACCCCCGTGATTAACTAGTAATCTTGCACTAATCAGTCCCCTTTAAATCTCATATGAAAAGGGCATCAGGCCACGGCTCTGACCCGTCTTTTAGTCTGCGTTGATTCTGCACGTTCTTCAATCAGCAGCATTGCTGAGCAGAACAAGCATCAGAAACAGAGGACAAGGTGCCTTTATTGATAGATTGTTATGACATCTGCATCTGTGCAGTTCTTTGTCATAAATGCAGTTTACATAATGTTTCTGGACCAACAGGGCGTTTCCCATCCACTGTAACGTCTTTCTATCTTCAAACTGCCAATCTTCAAACTGCCTTCAATCACACTATTTGTTTTCTTCCAGCGCAAATGGAGTGATTAACACCCACAATACTCATCAATGCAATTTTTTATTTAAAACATATTATTATGGATTGTAGTGTTATGTAGTGTTTATTCCCCTGTGCTGTCATGAACAGAGACAATTGAATGAGCACTCAATGCACTCATTTAAACTGCATATCCGCGTGAATGTCACAGAGAAACAAATTATTAGGAGTTATTGCACCATTAAATATATTTTTGTAATACATAATGACTCAGAAGTGGAACGTGAGATGCGTTTATTAGCCTTAGAGTAAAGTGATTTGTGAGGGAAAAAAATATATATAGTATATAGTATATATAGGGAAAAAAATATATATTATTAATATTTTTGATGGCACTGAATTATAGAAGTGGCAAATATACAGAATCATGTTGTTATTTTTTTATAAATAGAAATAAAGTGAAAATAGAACAATTAAACATATCGCCGATCTCGACAATTAGATTAATAAAAAATATGTCTATATACCTAATGAATATTAGCTGTTTAGATACAATTATTTGAAATTAAATAAATTTCAGGGGTTGATTTGATGTAAATCCAACTGTATTTTTCATGGGGCTAAAAAGCTCAAATTAAGTAGAGCACTATACAATTTAAGATTTATGTTTCATTGTAGATGTACCGGTATATAATTTTTTTTTCTTGTCGTGTGGGAGTAGGTCTGTAGAGAATAGAAACCATAGACAGCCTTTCACACAGCATTTTCTGTTTCTAAGGTTTCTACTTGGCAATAGAACTGCAAACACTAAAGTTTTGTGTTTGCACAGGAAACGTGTGTGTGTTTGTAGAGTGAAGAATGAATCAGGTCTTGTGTTTGGTTCAGTCGTACTCCCATGTATGCAATACAATGGAATAGTGGATTCTAATGAGGTTAGTACACAGAGCTAACCTTGCATATCATACACTCATTGGGGTCTAGAATCGCCCCTTGCTCTTAACGCTCCATGCTGTCTGACTGCCACGACTGACTTTACATGCAGTCTGATTTGTTTTCATATCTTTATTTTTTCATGTATAATTTGTGCTTCAAAAACTGATTGAGCTTTAATTCATTAGCATCTTTATACAGCATGTGTGATTTCGTGCATGCTGCAGTTTTAACAAAACAAATCTGAATTTAGGCAGGATTGCTGATCGCAGGATTAAGATGCATTTCAGACGATTAAGATCGGTGGATCTAAGACTAAATATATTGGTTAAAAATATGTGAATATGGCTCATAAAATTTTTGGGCTACTTGTGATATATTACTTTTATATATACTTGTGATATGTGTGTGTAGGTTTAACTATATATCTAGAAGGAAATCAAAGAGCAGACCTAAGGAACAGAGTCATTTAGAGTGAGATATATAGTCATTACTAGCTACTCACCCTCTCGCCATCAATGCCTTAAAATTGAGTAGTTTGTAGACTCGTTGAAGTCTCTTGGTTCCACTTAGAACTTTAGTGTTTGAGGCAGTGCATTACAGTGAGGGATTGTCATGCTCACTCTAATAGGAGAATGTTTTTCATAGTACATCTATTTCAACATTATTAGCAAAATTATGCACACTTTTCTCATTCATGAGCAATTCTTCTTCTATGCTTTCACTCTTAAGTCCCTCCCTGTTCTAGCATGTACTATTGTAGATCATTCTTGAAACTTTGCATTGTTGAAACTTCTTGTGTTATTGCAACCTTAAGATGAATCACTTTGTTATGCATCTCCTTTGTAAGTTGCTTTGGATAAAAGCAGGTAAATTATAATGTAAATGTAAATTATATTCATTGGAAGATCAAGAAAACCCATTGTCACCATAAAGCATTGTTTTACTTAGTTGTTCTTGCAGTCCTTTAATGATGCCATTGATTCTTTGTTTGCAGGTTACTCTCCGAACTTGAGTGTCCGTCTTGGTGGCCTTTTGGCAAAATGCCATGGAAGAGCCATCAGGAGGCCAAGTCTGAAGCAGCTGCCAAAGTGCCCCATACTAAAGGTTCAGGCAAGGGTCAAAAAGTCATAATCAGCATTCCAGCTATTGTCTCTCGAGTTGGGAACTCTGAAAACATGAAACCAGGTAGCCTGATAGTTTCGGTGTCCTCCCTGGAGGTTCGAGATGCAAACGGACAGCTCCTTCATTGCTTTGAGAAGGAAGAGGTGGATGATATCCACGTGCACAACCCCTACGAGATCAGTGTGCGTCAACGCTTCATTGGGAAACCTGACATCTGTTTCAGAGTTCTCTCAGCCAGGATGACTGAAGCTTTATCTGTGTTGGAGATGCAGTACAAGAAGAAGGTTGAGGTCACACGTGATTATGCAGCATTTCATGCAACTTCGGCAACAACACCAGGAAGCCCAGAAGGTGGAGGAAACATTTGGAGTGCAGGTACAGTTGAGGACATTTTTTTCTTTTCTTTTTTAAAATAAGATAAAAATAAAAATGGGTTAGAGTAAGCGGCTTAGAAAAAACTAACCAAAACAGTTGTTCTCTAAGACGGTCTTGTGTATCCACCGCGGTGCACATTTTGTGTTAATATGCTGTGCACAGTTTGTTCAGTTCATGGAGCTCTTTCCCTACAAGCTGATGATCTGAATCAGGTGTGTAAAATAAAGAAGACACAAAAAGTGGTGGGTACCCAGGACCGGAGTTGATATCCACTGAACTATGATACTTAAATATCAATACAGTAGTGCCTTGCAAGCACAGTAATTACAGAGAACCTTCAGATTCCAGCAACAACACTGAAAGTCATAAGGTTTTTCTACCACATGGTGGCAGCCATGCTCTTTATTAAAGTCACGGCAGTTCATTAAAACCCTGTGAGACCCCATTGTGGGCTTCTTAGTTAATATTTACCCACATTCTTCTAATCTTAACAACAACCCTCAAGGAAATATGAGCTAATTCTGTGTCACTTCAGGTCATGGACAGGAGACGGAGGTGCCAGTGGAGGTGCCTGCTGGTGAACTTACACAACTTCAACTTCATGTGCTTCAGCCCACTGTAACTGAGGCAGAGGCACAGGAGCTAAAACAGGTTTGAGATCAGATCGGTTCTCACTTCTTATGCAGGCAAATGCAGATCATCTTCAATAGTACAGTCATGGCCAAGTTTTGACTGTGTTAAATATTGTGTTTTGCAAAGTTTGTGACTTCAGTATTTGTAGATGTTGATGACATTGGTATTTGCTAAATTAACCGAAAACAGTCAGTATCAAATGGTTTTAAATTTTCAAAGACAAAAACGGTTTGCATGCATTTCTGCCAGCTACAATCCAGAGATATTTGTGGATGGAAAACATATCAAAGTTGTCAAGAAAACCAAATTTCTTTGAATAAACCTTGATAATAAGGTTTTATCTTAAGGTTAATAGTTTTATTCTTCACATATATTTAAAAAGATAAATGTATAGTCATAGTCATGAATATTTTAAAGGTTTTAGCAAAGACAAAAGGGAGAGCTCATTGCATTTAGACCTCTTCAAGATGCGAATACACTCACGTTTGGATTATGGAAGTATAGTACAGTAATACCTCGGTTTACGAGTGACTTTGTATACGAGCAAATCGGGGTACGAGCATTTTATCGGAGTGCGAGAAAATTTTTCCCTCGCCCACGCGCATTTCTTTAGTGGAAAAGTCCTAACGCTCAGCATCGTTGCGCACATTTTTTGATAGTCTCACAAAGCCCATCACCCCTTCACTCGTTCATTCTCTCAGCGTCGCTCGGTTTGGCTGCTTCATTCACCACAGTGATACTTTTATAAGTGATTTACAGCGGTTTCACCTCGTGTTGTTAACATTAATTGTGATCGCTATTGTTCTCGTAGTGAAATATATACGTACAGTACAGCATAAAGACAACGACCTCAAGATGAGTAAGAAAGAAGGGATGAAATTCTCCCTCTAAGCAGTAAAACCCTCCTCTCGTCTCCTTCACGCCAGCAGCGACGCGACTCAAAGATAAAGTGCGTGTTGACAGTAAATTGTCAATTAGTAATTAGTATGTATGTGAGATCTTAATGATCTAATTTTAACTGTAATTAATAGGGTAAAACCAACACAATATTTAAAATGGGCATTTATGGTCATGTGGAACGAATCGAGTGATTTTTATTACATTCTTATGGGGAACATTTTTTGGTGTACGAGAATTTTGAGTTACGAGCTCTTGGAACGAATTAAACTCGTAAACCGAGGTATTACTGTATACGGATCAGCCTGGAAATCATACATCCGACTCCTGGACACAGTACACCATCAGGGTTTAGAACATCAAAAAAAAGTTTGTGTATCGAAGCAAATGATCTCTCTCTGGAAAACAGACACCTCAAATTAACCTTACAATCCACAGTAATGCTAAAGACCAATAAAGGAAGTCCGGCTTATCCTGTTTTCTTATTACTAGCTTGTCTGAACAACAAACAAAAAAGACATATCCAACCTTTTGGACTGGATCATACCAGGTTTAGAAAATTTCAAAGTAGATCTAAGCATACTGGACCAAAGAAACTAATGTAAAATTCTCCCTATAGGTGAAAAAATCAAATAACAAAATACTAGTGCCCAAGTATGTGTCCGTCTCATTCAGTTCACCTGTTGTTGATTAGTTAACTCATTAGTTCCCTCGTTTGGTCTGGTATATATATATACTCCCTGTTCCGTTCAGTTCTTTGTCTCATCTCGTCATTATTATGTGGTTGTGTTTTTTATTCCCCTGTGGATTTAATAAAGACAGCTTGTGTTTAGATTTTCTCCTTCGTCACGTGTTTGTACTCAGCCCGCCCCCCTTCCTCCCATCACTATGGACTTACCTGCAGTTAGCCTTTTGTGCCTGGAGCAGAAGGACCACTTCTTGGAATTACACACCAGGGACTTTTTGGAGTTGGCTTGCCTAACTCACTCGTCTGCCTTTTTACATTGCCAGCCTCAGAGATTTACTCTGCTGTTCATAGGGAATCTGGTGCTGGATGTTCGGAAGTGGTTGCAGATCCTATGATATTCTGGTCCTTCAATTGCTCCACTTCCCCCAAGTCTATGGGATTTTTTCAATGGGCCATTTGATTGTTTAGAAAAACAAAAGTAGATATTTTTTTACCAAGCTGCACAATTTTAGTTTATTTATTTCCCCTGGACTGGTTGGGGACAGGTTACTTTTGAGTTTAAGCATCAGGGGTTTGTTCAAATCTGAATTTAAAAAACGGACAAAAAACTGAGCGAATATACTTAAAATTACGGTGTGACGGGGCTGGGGCCTGTAGAGTTTGACAGGCATGGGAAGCTGACTCTAGGTATTTCCCCACTGCACAAGATATAAGGTCTCAGTGCCGTCATCAGCAGACAGCCGCAGTGCCAGCAGTAAAACCCTCTCTGTGCTCAGCTGAGGTGCTGCACGGTATGCAGAAACCAGGCTCAAACTCTGACGCAAAAACAGCCAACCATTTTTCATCGAGGGCATTATTATGGGGCTGTGCGGAATGGTGCTCTTCGTGTTGAATCCTTTCAAAACACAATATTATTGCTATGACCAGAGATAATTGCTGGTTGGTCAACCATCACAGATATCACTTTTCAGTATGGTTTTGGGGTTGAGAAACACTAAAAACAAACATGTTAAGATGCCACGAGGAGAAGGAAAATAAGTTTTTTAAAGGATGAGACAGGGCAGCTTGTCTTATAGAAGATGGTAATGCACAGACTATTTATAATAATGCAAAAAGTACTGTAATCTGTCACTCTTCACAGTAGGATTTAATGAGAACATACAAAAGATCACTAGTGTTCAGTTCTTATTGTGGCCATAACAAGTGTTATTCAAAACATAACCAACAAGTGTTATTCAAAACATAACCCAAGTCCCTTTCAAGGAATGTCTGTTCACTCAGCGACTGTATTTGCAATGCCAAGAACAAGTTCTATCTACTTGAATGGGGAAATCCTGAAATCTCAAAAACTGCTTGCCACACTCACATTTAAATAAGCAGCAAAATATGTCCTATTAATGTACATGTGTAGTCCTAATCGCATGTTTAAAGACACTGACTGTTTCTACGGCAACTGGAGCGTCTAACTGCAGCTACGGCTACTTTACCAATTTGTTTACAGCACTAAATGCAAGCATCTTACGATAATTTGTGATCAAATCTCATCACTTAAACCAATCAAAGATAGTTAGGAACACATTATGTGACTGAATCACTCAGTGACTGAGTTCTGAACTCATGCCAGATCTCCTGTTATAATCTAATGTACATCATGTTTGAACTGTATGATGGAAGAATTCGTGAGAGTGCAGAAATCGAGACAAGATCACTGCATTCATGCGCTCAACATGTCTGTCATCGGCTACAATCACTGCAAGCTTTCATGCCATAGGAATACATCTAAATATAAAGCTATAATCAAAATTTTTCATGATTAGTTCATCTTGAAATCTGTATTTAAGATGTTTGCCAATCATAGTGTGCATTTACACTGAATTCTCACATCTCACACGCCCCTTCCACAAAGCATTCAAATCAGAGGCTAAATCAGAATAGAAAATGTCCTTTTTAATTCTAAATTATGACTATTTTTGATATAAAAGTCATATTAACATTATAAGTACACCATAGGAAACTTTATAAAATAATAAAACCTGTGTCGTTCATGATCTCTTTAAGAAGTCCGTCCACAATGTCCGTTGTATATCTAGATTTAAGACACCGACCCCAATTATTCGCTATTATCCACACGATTGTGTTGTGTTCTGTGTTTGTGTAGATGCTCCAGCAGCTGAAGAATCTGGCCCTGGAGGCCGAGACGGAGCTGGAGCGTCAAGACGAGGCTCTGGATCTACTGAGCTGCTCCACCGACCGCACCACCATGAACATTAACAGACACACCTGCCGCATGAGGAAACTGCTGTGAACTTAATGCTTAATGCCAGATTAATGGTAAGATATTCACAGGTATACACAAAAAAGTCAATAGAGTTTAAACTAAATTCATTTGATCTTTAAGAGAAAGGTAGAAAGCTGTAAAGCGCGTGAATGAGGTTGGATCTGATGTCAATCATGTTAGCAAACAATATCAATAGTAGCAATAGCAAAAGGTTTTGGTTAAAAGTTATGCGTTTTGTATCATAGATAAAAACATAATCATAAGAGTGAAGTGCAATATATTATTTGTAGTAGGGATGTCAGAGTACCACTACTTTATTACCAGGTTGACACTAAAATAAAATGCAATGCTTATTTTGAATACTTGCATGTGTATTTGCGCATGTGCTCTGTGAAATGTGCTCATGTTTATGCTCATGTTCGTGTTATGTGTGTGTGAATGGTCAAACAGTCTTGTTGGTCATAAGATCTTTGCATTAGGCTTTATTGTAAATACAGCATAATTGATCTACTGTTATTAATTATGTCATTAAAGGAATAGTTCACTCAAAAATTATCCCATAATTGACTCGCCCTCAAGCCATTCTAGGGGTAAATGAAAGAAACTTCTTTCTTTCAGCCAAACACAATTAGTTATATTTAATAATTTCCTGGCTCTTCCCAGATTTGTAATGGCATTGAAGCCTGAGGTTTTGAAGCTGAAGTGAAGCAATGGGTTTTTGTAGGAAAAATATTAGGTCTACATTTACAACTTCATGAACTAAAATCACTGGCTTCTGGCGGAAGGGCTACCTCTAAACTTGATGTATGACGTAGTTCCTCTTCTCTTATATACAAAATCTTGCCATTTTTATTCAGAACTTTTAGATTTTTAATTTGTTTTTTAATTTTTGTTTTGCTCAATTTTCATATCTCACCTACGCTTACACTATGCCTATGTCCTACATCCGATCAGAAGTCACCCTCCCACTAGAACTCAACTCTTGTGTGAACTCTTGTACGGCTGTTGTTGGAAGCCAGTGATTATATTTTTTTAAATTATGGATTTTTTTCTTATAAAAAGCCATCGCTTCACTTCAGAAGACATTATTCTCTATTCAGAAGGCATATTTAAGCTCTGATTGTAATTGGCAGATAAAAAAAACTCGGATGGCTTGAGGGTGAGTAAATTAAACTATCTTTTTTAATTAACTGGTAATATTGACAAGAAAAACAGAAAACCTCCAATGCTCTTAATGGATTAATTTATGTTCTTTATTACTGTTTACTTGAATATTTTAACATGAAGCAATGTTTACTTATTTAGAAACATTTAGCCACATGCATGTTTTCATTTAATTTATATAAATATTTAGCTTTTTAAAGAAGTTTTACGTGTGTAACAAAAGGGGACTGACAGGCAGGAATCCAATTGCTTGTCTTTATTAAGAGTGGTCATAAAGGCAGATGGTCAGGGCAAACAGAGAGCATACGTGAACGATATCCCAGGCAAGAGTCAGAAAGGCAGGCAGACAGAATCTGGTACGATAATCCAGGTGGGGAAGTCAAGACGGGCAGATAACATTCACGAGCGATAATCCAGGCACAGGTCGGGGCAGGCAGAACAGAATCAATAACAGATAACAGCAAAATCAGCAACAGAAAAACAGACTGATATATAAACGCTCAGAATGAAAACCGTAGTAAATCAAGACCTCGTCATGTGTGTGCATGCATGTGAGTCTTTTATAGTTCATTTAATGTATGCGCGTCAGTATATATGTGAGCTCCCTCCGGTGGCCAGAGAGGGGAGCGCGGAGCTCATATTCATAACAACGTGACTTCAGTACTGTTTTATTTTTTACATTATATTATTATCAATTTATCTTAAATTTTCTTAAGTGTAACCTAGTGATCACAAAAATTTCAAATATTTATGGTGTAAATCCACAGATTTACAATGTCAGAATTAAATGTAAATGAATAATTTTTACTCTTTCTCTGGGCCCCTGGACCGTGAAATTCCTGTTTATTTGTTTTGTTAGCAACTTTTGACAGCTTCAAGGCTTTCATGAAAAACAACAGATTGTATTGTATCTCCACCCACAGACAGCCGGATCAACAGAGGGTAATGAAAAAAATATTTATTGAAAGGTTTATCACTGAAATTGCACCGTACTTTGTCTTTAAACAACATTATGGTAAAAATGAAACACTATGGAAACAGTTTTAACCAGGTCCTTGAACAGAAGAAAATTTGAGTGGTGCTCGCTGTAGCAAAATTCGGCGCACACATAAATCTGTATAATGTTTTGTGAGGCTGTATGGTTGCTAGGGTGCTCTAAATGGTTGCTAGGGTGTGGCTAGCAAGTTGCTAGGGCAATTCCTTCAGACAGCTGGAGTCATTTAGATGTGTTATATGTTACTATTGCTTGCATTTCCAGTGGTTTTCATTTAGCTTCTTATATTCATTAATAATAATTAAAAAAATGTTTTCCCCTCTATTTGTGGTTCATGGAGTTTTTTCACACTTTCAATAGCGGTGTTCTCTCCATGTTTTTGACTCGCCTCAGGCTTTAGCCACTGCCACTATGCTTTGGATTCTTTGCTGGAAATTGAAAATAACACACCTTGAATTCTTGCAACTGGGAACAGTACAAGTTGTTACAATTGGTGTCAGGTACAACCATATATATATTTTTTTTAAATGACAGTAATTGGCCTTTCTGTTGTATAGGCTGCCAAGTTTGATGGAAAGTCCATTTTGCCAGTAGTGAGTTATCACGTTTATTAGTCTCTCATCTACCCAGAGATTCCTACCACCTTTGGGTTTTCTTGTATTTATACATTTTCATGAAAAAAGTAAAGTAATTTTCCTATAGAGGTTTTCCTTGCTATTTGAACATCCAGAATGTGACTGTTGGGCTCTATTGAGGATTAAAAATGTCTTTCTTTTTTTCTTAGGTCAACATAGATCTGAAACCTGCAAACTAAATCTGACCACACACAAATTCCTTCATTTCAACATAATTTTGCATGGCTTAACATTCTCACCCCAATGGATAAAAAAAGAAGTGAACTATGATATAATTAGAGCACTGTAACCAATTTGATGTTGTTGATGTTGTTCTAAAGTGTCATCTCAGTATTTCACAATATTCTGTACGTTATCAACCTCTGAACAGTAATGCGCTCTATCTTAGGTGTAATCCTGCTTTTTTTGTCATTGTTACATATGTGCTGACTTCAATCAGATTGTTAATTAGTGTAAATCCATAATGCTATATTTATTTACTGTATTCTTTGTGATCAAGACAAGTGTAAAATAAACTCAAGCTGACATTTGTTTGTTGTCACTCTTGTTGTTGAGACTGGGAAGTTGATTTCCTGAAGTTTAACAGAAACAAAACAAAAATGACAGACTAAACCAAGTTCTACATAGTCTTACCTTAACATCTTAATTTGATGTGTTAAAATATATTTTCTGACTGTAGTTGGAAGCTCTTTACAATAACAGTGTGGAGTGAAAGCATTGTGAATAAGTCAAGCTGCAGTTCAATTTGATATATTTTTGTGGACCATTTTTGTGTACATTTTGACTCGCGTGTGAGGGAGCTTTGTTAATACAGCATCATGTTGTCACAAGGCGTTAAGCATCTGCTCACCATCCTGGTGTGTGATTTTGACAAAAAAAAGCAAGAGACACTGTTTACTAAAGGCACAGACCACTTTCTTTTTTTGGGAATCTACTTCCTGTGGAAGATCTATAAAAATGTAATAAAAGTCAATGAAACTCTAGTGGAATATTTTGTATCAAATGTTTTTAGATTAATTTGTAAAATGTGCTACTATGCACTCATCACACACCAGCTACGTTTATATTCAGGAGGCTCTGTCAAAACTGCACTGGCTTCCTATTAAACACCGAATACATTTTAAAATCTTGCTAATTACTTACAAAGCATTAAATGGTTTAGCTCCACAGTACTTGAGCGATCTCTTAACACATTATAGTCCTTCACGTCTATTGCGATCCCAAAATACTGACCAGCTTATAATACCTAGAATATCAAAGTCAACTGCTGGCGGTCGATCTTTTTCCTATTTAGCTCCTAAACTCTGGAACAGTCTTCCTATTACAGTTCGGGAAGCTGACACACTCTGTCAGTTTAAATCTAGACTAAAAACACATCTCTTCAACCTGGCATACACATAACACATACACATAAATGTTTAATCCAAATCATGTAAAATGATTGTTAGGCTGCTTAATTTAGGTCAGCCGGAACCGGGAACATTCCCATAACATCTGATGTACTCGATACATCAGAAGAAGAATGGCATCTACGCTGATATTATTCTCTGTTTATTCCGAGGTTACCGTGCTCTGCGGATCCGGGCCGTATCCAGATCAGATGAAGGACCTGGACACGAGCACAGCACTGCCCTGAAGTGTCTGCGGAGATCGTGACTCTCTAGACCCTCCCCTGTGAAGATCATGAACCCATCTCCAATCGGATCAAATTGGACTTAATATTGGACTTGAATTGTTATCATTATAATAATCAAACTATCAATCAATAATCAAAACTTAACACTTAATATTCATCAATTGTATTAATTTGCCTGCTCTTTTAAGGCTACTGTTCAGCCAACCAAATTTTGTTTATAATGTTTTCCTGTGACCACTGTAAATCTGCTTTGAAACAATCTGTATTGTAATAAGCGGTATATAAGTTAATGTGACTTGATTTGACTTGACAGAGAGCCTAACACTCAGAACCTCAGATCAGTGTCCTTGTCCAGTGTCGAAAAGTGTCCTGTAAACAAGAGGCCTAGCAACGCCCTAACCAAGGGCGGTACTGAGAAAGCTAAAGAACTCATTTTGACTGGCCCGCAAAGCTCTGCAGATTGGAGGCCTCAGTATAACGACTCTCATAATGAGATGAGGCGTAGCAACACTTTGCACTAGGGTCAGTAGCCAAGGAGGCTCCCAGAGAGCCTACAACTGCCTAGCTGGGCTCTAGGAAGGGAAAACTCAGTTCTCTCAAAATCAAGAGGAGACCTAACAATGCCCTACGCTCAGAACATCTTGAGAGCAGAAAGGAAAAACTCTTTACATCTGTCTCTTGCAGTTAATCTTGTGAATGCATCATACCAAGCGCATACAGCTTCTTAGAAGAGTTGGCAGCATTCCATCCAAAAGAAAACTTTGCAATGCGAACACTCAAGGGTTAACACATGGGCACAAAATGCACGAGATGCAAAGTGCTTCATGAAGAGCTGGGCAAAGTGTTAACACATACACAGATATACAGTCTCTTGTCTCAAGATTCACACCAGTAAAGTTTTTTTTCTAAGGTACATTTAGAAAAGCTACTTTAATATTCTAATTGAGCTAAAGCCTAAGCCTGGCTTAATCTAACCACTTTTTATTAAACCAGGTCTCGATCGACTAAAACCTGTCTAAACAAAGACACAACAAGTTTGACTAAAAAATTTAAAAATAAAAAAATAAAAAAAACATCTGGCACAGGACTAAGAATAACACAACATTTAATTAACAGTGGAGTGGATTTTGGGTTTAAGCTAAGCACAATTTTGTTTTGTTTTTTGTTTGACTTCTGTTGCAGAAAATTTTGGGAATATTGACTCATTCGAAGTGTTTTGCTTCTGTTTACCAAGGACACTTGCTTCACTTCCCTTCTTTCCATTGCATGATAAACAGCAAACTCTTTTGGTATTTTCTGCATAAACTCTCAAGACATACGTTTAAGATGCTTGGATTGGGCAGCCTGTAGACATGGAGAGTATGAACACATACTGGTGTGGTTAGAAGCAGCCATGCAATGTGAGGAAGTGGCAGCGGTCTGGACCAACCACAGTCGCTGTACTTGAGATCCGGCTCTGCCTTGCAGCGGATGGTGCGGAGACGCTAGTGATTTTTACTGGCCTTGACTTACTGGTCTGTTTACATGAGGACTTGGGGTGGACTACTCAGGGAGGAGGGGTGCCTCTTAATGGTAAATCAATCAGCTTCATCCTCTCACATGGGAAAAGTTTGGTGAGGTCATGGACTTTGATTCTGTACAGTGGTTTTACTCAGTTCCAACGTTTTGGTAGGATGATTATGAAGTTGAGTACTGTTGGATATAAGCTTACCGAGTTGCTTTTTCTACATAGTTTACTTTGACCTCCAAATATGCTTGTGATGAATTTGTGAAGAACTAATCTTGGATATCACTGCCAACTACACCGAGAAAAATAATTAGCTGGAAATGCTTAAAAATATAGTGTATAATTCTTGTGAGACATTTTTTAAGCATTTGGCAATTGATCGGCAGACCCCCCTCCTCTTTGGTGATGATCTGTAGTGTTTACTGTGCTGTGTGTTTGTCTTGGTGTGTTTCTCCATGGTTGTCTTATAACAAAACAAAACAACAATCATTCCGATTTACCGGTACCTTCACAAAAATCTGATGTGACATTTGTGTCCATTTACATTTATGTATTTGGCAGACACTTTTATCCAAAGTGACTTACATTGCATTCAAGGTACATATTAACATTCTAATCAGTTCTTGTTTTCCCTGGGAACTGAACCCATGACCTTGGCGTTACAAGTGCCACACTCTACTGTTTGAGCTACAGGAAAGACATTCCAGGTTAACACTGATTATATCACAGAATATATTTAGATATGGCCCTACTAAAATAGCATGTCTGTTGTGATGTTGCACCATAATGAAGACAGTATATTTATTATAATAGGTTCTATTACATAGAACCGCCAAGTTATAACATTTCTGAATGTGGAACTAACTCATGTGTTAGCTTCCCCAGACTTGCTGCAGGTCTTTCTTCCTGAGAGGTTTGGAAATGGGTTTCCATACAGGAAATCAGCCTTGTTGTTTTATGTTGGACCTTAGAAAAGAGAGCCAAAAAAAAAAAAAAAAGAATTTGTGGAGGGTGCCATTTGTGCTGTGAATTCAGGAAAAGAGATAAGGCAGTCTTTAAACAACTACTCTGATTAGTTGCCTTTCACTTCTGGAAAGTCCTTATGATTGTTTTGTTTTCAAGATGAAGTGATCACTAGAGAGAATGTCTGGACCAAGGATGTCCAAACTTCAGTGTTTAGCTCAAACTTGCCTCTAGTTACTAGTATGCCCAGTGAGACCTTTATTAACTGATTCAGGTGTGTCTAATTGGGTTTAGAGCTAAGCTGTGCAGTACAGTGGCCCACAGGAGCCACTGGACACCCCTGATCTAGAAATATAAGGCAGAGTATATTTACTCCAGTGGCGAACTAGAGGGTGTTCTAACTGTTCGCAAAAGTTGTGATTTTTTTTTCCTTTCTTTTTTTATATTCAAAATTAAGCAAGTGATTAAAACAAGCAAAAGAAATATGCCAAATGGGTTAGAAAAGATTAATTAAAAGGGAAAACAAGATTATTATGGAAGAGCATACAATTGCACATTCAGCTATTCGCTTTGGAACCAAGTGGTTGTGTCATTCTGAGACCATTCATTTTACGAGTATGCTACAAGTCAGGAGAAGCTCTACATCCAGTGTTGATATGACAGCGCTGCAGAAGAGTTCGTGACTGTTAGCTTCCTGCTATTCCTACACTTTTAAAAGAACTATTGCACACTGCAGGCTGCTTTAGTTAGTTCAAAAGATGTGCCATTGCCATTTCCCCAGTGTGCTTCAGCACTAAAAAGAGCTTATTTCCCTAAAAGAGCAAGCACTGGTGTGATGCGGTGTATTTTTAGAAATGTGATTCTATTAAATAAGCCAAAATATGCTTAAAACATTTTTCCTCTCTTCCTACCTTCAACGGTGGTGCAGTCAGAGGGTTGCTGCACAACATGAAGCAGTAGATGGTAAATCTGGGTAAGTACAACCTGATCATCAGGTTCATGAGGGGTGTGAAGAAGGTTAAATCATCCTTTCCCTCACCTTGTGTAACAATTGGTTCTCACAGGCAGAGATCCAAGTACGTGTCTTTATTAAGAGTGGTCGTACAGGCAGATGGTCAGGACAAACAGAGCATACGTAAACAGTAATGCAGGCAGGGATCACAAAGGCAGGCAGACAGAATCAAGAGTCGTAGTTCAGGCAGGTAAAGACAGGCAGATAACAATCACGAGCGATAATCCAAACAAGGGTCGGGGCCGGCAGACAGACAGAAACAGGTGAACAGGTGAACAGGTGAACAGGTGAACAGGTGAACAGGTGAACAGGTGAACAGGTGAACACACAGCAAATCGAGACTTCGCAATAATAGTGACAGTTTGTGAGTCTTTTATAGTTCATGTAATGGGTCGCAGCTGGTGTGACAATCAGTCATATAATGGTGTCCAGCTGGTGTGACAATCAGTCCAATGTGTGGGTTTCTGGGAAATGTAGTGTATGTGTATCAGTATAAGTGTGACAGCTCCCTCCGGTGGCCAGAGGGGGCAGCGTGGAGCTCATATTCATAACACCTTGTAGCCTCTTGGGACCTCTCCTTGGTGCTAACAGCCTTTTGAACCTTCTGACTCCGCTGGCTTCTGTTAAGAGGGTAGGAGATCTGTCCCATCCACGCACTGCATTTGTATGTGTCACACAGAGCTTTAGGACCTCACACCAGCGGATATGTAGGTCAGATATGGAGGACAGCATAAGGGGAAGGTTTTCTCCCAGCACAGGTTGGCCCACTGCATAGAGGACACAATCATCTTTGCATGCCAAGCACAAGATCAGATGTGCCTCCTAGAGTTGAGGTCTCACTCTACCAGGAGTGCTGCTTCCTCCTTGGCATTGCGATATGGCTACTCACTGGCAGACATCTGTAAAGCTGCAGCATAGACGTAGAAGTCAGTAGCAGAAGTCAGCCTAAGCCACCAATAGTCAGTAGTGCAGAGGGCCCCACTAGGTGTCTCACTTGCTGTGCCACTTCCTTCCAAAGGACCAGATACATGTGCTTATCTTACTCCTTAGGTGAGTTCCCCAGCTGACGAACCCTAGTCGAATCGGATATCTCCCTTACCAGGCTTAACACCCGTAGGTATGCCCAGTGGTTATCCCCTGTGCTTTAGTCTTTACCTGGCAATGCCCCTCTGCCACCTCTACATGGTATTGATTTCACCCTAACTTGGCTGAATCTGCCACAGAAACTTTCCATGTGTAGCAGTGCCCGGTTGGCCAGTTCGGTTCCCACATGATACCTCCCTACGGGCAGGATGTGGTATCTGTAGTTACTTTCCACTTGGAAAAGTTTCCCTTTTCCGTTGTTATCCAATGGTCTCACTGTATGGGTCAGAAGGAACTCCAGTGATTGACCATCTCTGCATAAGGCCCTGCCCCATCTTCTGTCCCAGTGGGTGCTGGGATATTAGGTGGCTAAGATGGAGTGCAGGAATGGGCAGCAAAAGTGGTGCTTTGGTAGAGATCCCAATTTGTCAATTCAGTTCTGACATAATGTCGAACTTGACTGAAAGGGAACATATTTTTTACTGAAAGGGAGCATGGTTACTGTTTTTACCTCTGTAACCATGTGACCAATGTGCATTGGCTTGTTTAGTTTACACTCTCAGACAAGATCCCAATTCGTCAGTTCAGTTCTGACTTTTAGTTATGGAGTTCTTTTTTATTTTCATAGAACTTAGCACAATTCTTTCACTGATTTTAAGTCTACAGCACAACAATTTACAATTTCTTTCCTGTGTTTTTAAATTATTATTTTTATGTACATATGCATCAGACACATATTTGGCCATAGAATTACTACTCCATGAGGTCATCTAGGTGGCCGTACATTCAGAATGCCATGATAACACGCAATGATAAAGGCAACAATGATCGATTGAACCTGATCAGACTACAGCATTTTAGTACTTCACGAGAAAGAAAGGTCCCAGCATGAATGTCCTCAATGTGACTGTAATGTACATCCCTTAACACAGTCCATGCAGAGACAAATACAATATCATCAGCCTCCTGCAAATATTATTGTTATTATTCCTTTGGCCATTAAAGAATCTGTGTTTATTCAGAGATACTTGTTTCACTCCAGCTTAGTTGATCTACATGAAGGCCAAGACTAACAAAAAGAAATGTACCTCTATGCATTCAATCCAGGCAGACTGCTTGAAGAGGTCGCTCATCACAAATGTTAAAAAAATATGTACTGTATACAGTAGATAAAAATATGTTTAGTTAAAAACACTGCGTAGAAGCACACAGGATCATGCACTAAAATGTCTAATAACTAATAATTTTAATTCTCTCTATTATCACACCACCGATAGAATATAATAAAACATATCCACTTTCTAAGACATCCTCCATCTGTTAATCTCCTTAATCAGTTTTTTTCTTTTGCTAAATTAAATTATTTTAAAATTTAAATTTAAATTAAATAAAAATTAAGAGCTTTTTTGAATTTCTCTGAGGTTTCCTTTCTTTTTATCTTTATACCAATGCAAAGATCTACAATACACATTGCATGTCTTAACAATGAAAACAAATGTCCAACTTATTCATGGCTCTTGTGAAATACTCATTCTCTACCATGAAATATGATCCATTTCTGCCAGAACTCCTCCTGTGACCATGCTTTGAGTACCGACAAAGCACCTTCCCAGAAATATATTTTAAAAGTGGAAGTAATCAATCTAGGAAAGTCCCAGTTGCCTCAAAATGCTTTTCCCTCAATTTCCGTTTCAGAGTAGCCAACTCTTGTTTTTTCTTTCTTTCCATAATCTCAATCTTATTCAGACAGTTGTATGATTTCATGGATTTTAGTAGTTCATACGGAAAGTTACTTCTAATTAGGCTTGAATGTCATTCTTCACAAATTTGTATTACAGATAAAAGACAGACTTATAAAATAAAAAAAGGCTAGAATTTCTATTACTCCTCATGGACAATGGTATGAACAAACCCCTAACCCTATATATAATAAACATAGATGTGTAACTTCTTCCATACCATGTGTGTTATTTACATGAAAACCCCTCAATCATTGAAGAATATCTGTTACTTTTGTTTCTGCTGGATGAAAAGAAAAAAATCCATAGACTCAGACTGAATTTAAGGATAATTTAGGAACCAAAATATATTAGAGATTTGGAGGTGGACAACTAGCAACCATTCACCTATCAATCACATCGATGTACTAAAACCATTGTCCCAGCATTGTAGCCAAGTCAGGGAACTCTTGAGGAATAATGCTCTGATAAGAATATGAGGAGAAATATATTCTTCTAAGTCTGTTCATATGATCATTGGATTATGTACTCATTAAAAATGCATCTAAATGGCTCCCCAAACAGGTTGTTAGGCAAGCAGCCAGCCCCCACCACATAAGCATTTTTATGAGAGGGCCCCCCAGAAACCCTGGCCCTGCTTGTTTTAGTGGCCCTGGCTGTGAATGGAAACACTTAGCTCCCATAATAAATTACTCCGCCTCAGTGATGCCATACTGCACACAGGGCCCTCCACCTCTGCCGGGCCACAGGGTGAGTCATAAAGGAGCATTCAGGAGCATGCGACTAGGAGGGGGCTGCACGGTTATCAGCGACAGGGTGGAGATAATGTTTCAGGCCAATTCTTCCTCTGTAAGGGTGGAGGAGGTATTCTTACAGAGATCTCAAGTGTAGACTTGGCCCTGTGCAAAGTGCTTTGAGCTTGATGTGGGAAGACTTGTGTTTAATGTGTGGTTGTGCTGGAGTGCAGAGAAAAGTTAGAGAGAAAAATACTAAAACATGAGAACATCACTTAAAGCCATTTCTAAGATATTCAATTAAATACTTTAGCAGATATGCATATTTTAAATTTATAGTCCTTCTTTTCTGGGAAATTGAACCAAATGTAAAAGATTCATCTTGCACTTATTTAATATTGAAATATTGTCCAATAAAACACTGTCTAGAATGACAAGGCCTTTAATACAAATGGTTACAGATTAGCAGTATCAATTAGCAAAAATTGTCATCCCAAT
Source organism: Rhodeus uyekii (assembly GCA_037043235.1). Taxonomy (NCBI): domain Eukaryota; kingdom Metazoa; phylum Chordata; class Actinopteri; order Cypriniformes; family Acheilognathidae; genus Rhodeus; species Rhodeus uyekii. The sequence continues at coordinate 613,633 of JAWRVZ010000184.1, read as the reverse complement.
GTTGTTTGACAATTCACACAATTGATCATTCATCACAATTCACTCTTTAAATCAAAAAAATTATATTATACCCTGTACTGTATACTTCATGTTAAGTAATGTTTTCTAAGTATACTTTAAGTATACTAATATCAATGTACTAGGAGTATTTTCATGGCTGTTGGGGAGATGAGAAGACGAGGGGGAACAGGAGTCCAGAAAATTATTTTTAACAATAAACAACAACATTTTAAATGTACAAATTAAAACAGCACTTCTTTTGCAAAACTTGGAGGCATAAAAAGATTCAAACACAGTCATACACAGACAACTCATGACAGGGACTGAAGGAAATATGGGGTTCAAATACACAAGGGAGGAATGAGGAAATGAGGGAATTAGACACAGCTGACAAGACTAATGATGTGATTGCTGCAGCGAAAGGTGAATGGAAACACACTGGGATATCATAGAAGGAAACAGGAAGCAGACAAAGACACGACTGACATGTAGCCACACTTTTTGACCCACGACTGGTACCCTAAGCTACACACAAATGGCAAAAGCGCTGTGCATGATACTGGTAACGAGTTATGAGCGTACTCAATCCAAGGGAGTTGTTGACTCCAGGAAAAAGTGTTCTGTGACATGATACACCGCAAACTTCTCTCGAGATCTTGGTTGGCTCTTTCGGTTTGTCCATTGCTATGGGGATGGAAACCCAAAGACAGGCTTACACTCGCACCCAGTAATCTACAAAACTCCTTCCAGAATTTGGAAATAAATTGAGACCACGTCACGTGACCTGTCAGAGACCACGTGAGTCGGGAGGCCATGTATGCGAAAGACGTGTTCAATGACAGACCCCGCTGTCTCCTTAGCTGATGTTAATTTGGTACCAGTAGATGGTTGATTACCATTGAATTTCTCTACATCTCAGAACTGTGGGCAAAATAGTGTGATTCCTCTTTGAGCGTCTGCTGCTGTCTGCATGTGATCTGTTAAAGTGGTGGGTGCTGGATAAGTGATGTGGTCTGCATTATTTAGTGTTTAACCACTCTGAGAGTTTGTTCTTTTGTTTCCAGCTTGTTCAGCTCTAACGCTGCTGCTTTTCTTTAACTTTATTTAGTATTTTTGTTCATTTTGTCTTGCATTCAATAACTTTTTAGTTTGCACTGAATTACTTTTTGGTTTGCTTTCAGTAACGTTTGTTCTGTATTTAATTATTAGGGGCCAAGCACCGAAGGTGCAGAGGCACCTATTGTTTTTGTTCCGGTTCTTTTTCTTCTGCCATGGAAGTCTATGGCAGGCCATAGAACTGTTTGCGGGAAAATGATGAAATTTGGCACACTCATAAAGGGCAGTCCAATCATTGACCATAGCAAAAGTGAAGTCTCTAACTCACTCTCTTTAGCGCCACCACCTGTCCAAAATTGCACTCACGTTTATGTTAATAACTTTTGAACCGTATGTTCTAGAAACAAACATTTTCCCCCTCTTAATCCTTGGCGCAGGACGATTCGATTCGCACCCTATAACGTCATTTTCCGTCATGAAACTTTTTCCGCCATTTTGAGTTTTACAAAAAAACTACTTTTTCAAACCTAGGCCGTTCGTCCGATTTTCACAGAAATTTAACCACATCATCTCCAGACCATGTTGACAAAAATTTGTTTAAAGAAAGTTGATTTGTCAAACCGTTTACAAATAACTCACAAAAGAATTTGACAAAAGGGCAGCATAAATTAAAGTCAGGCTTTATCTCCGCAACGCATTAGCGTATTCTGACCAAACTTGGTGTGTGGTAGGTCAATCATAAACTGAGGCTACCTGCTTAGTTTTGGCACTATGCCCCCTGGTGGTCAGGAGTTATGAAAAAATAAAAAATTTGCCTATAACTCCTGAACGCTTTGGCCAAAAATCATAAAACTGGTCTTTTTAGATTGAGTGTGTCATGCCGAGTCGTGCAATCCCTAATTTTCTCATATCGGCTGTTTTGAGTGTCAGCCATTTTGAATTTTGTCATAAAATGCTATATTTAACGAACACATTGGCGTATCGTGATGAAACTCGGTTTGCGTCTTCGTCACCTTGGCTTGATATGACACAAAAAGTTTTGGGGTAGCGCCACCTTGTGGTCAAAAGTTATAAACAAATTTACAAATATGCTAATAACTTTTGATTACGTTAACCTATGGCAAAACAAATTGTCTTAATGTGTTCCTTGGTTCAAGCCGAGAACACGGATACCAAATTTGTTATAGTTGGCTAAACTTCCTGTCTGCCATATTGGTTTTTTTTAAAAACCTACTTTTTCGAATTCCTCCCAGACCGTTCGACCGATTTTCACAGAAATTTAATCGTATCATCTTCCAACCATGCTGACAAAAATGTATTAAAATCAAGTTGTTTCGCTTAGGAAATTTTGAATAAAGATTTTAAAGAATTTGACAAAATAGCGATCAAAATGAAATCGATCAAAAGGCTATATCTCTGCAACACATTAGCGTACTCTGACCACACTATGTGCGTGTCATGGCAATCATTATCTGAAGCTTCCTGCTTTGTTTTGATACAGTGCTCCCTAGTGGTCTGAAGATATTTAAAAAGTGACGCTTTTGCTCTTAACTTCTGAACTCTTTGGCCAAAAGTCATGAAACTGGTCTCTTTAGATTCAGTGCATCATGCTGAGTCGTGCGATACCAAATTTACCCATATCGGCCAGTCGGTTATTTAGAATTTTGTCATGAAATGCTATGCTTTCTATGCTGTAACAAACACATGACTTTAATGTTCTATGTCAGCAATGCTTTACCCTATTGACACCAACATTTGCATGTGTCATTGTCACCTCACTCTGGACATACCACATGATTTGACACATCAGTTTGGTTACAGCGCTGCCTGTTGGTCGAACGTAATAAACCGTTAAATCGAATTACTAAAGACCGTATTGATGATTTTTCAGCCATTTAGAATTAAGTCATATTGACATGTCTTTGGATGCTTACTGCCATTGGTCTGATTATACCAGCCATGTCCACAAGACATTTTATGCCCTCCTTGTGCTTGGCCCCGTCATGGCTGCTTGCAGCTATATATTTTTTTTGTTTCTCTTTTTTATATCGTCTTGCAGTCAATAATTTTGTCTTGAATTGAATGATTTTGTTTGTCACAGATACACCAGGCTCCAACACCCCAGCACGTCCACACTCACCGTCACGTATTAATCACACACACCTGCTCTTCACCACCACACCCACTCACGAAAGTTCAAAAACCCATGCCTCACCACAGTTCACTGTCCAACCTAATATGTTGATTGAACTCATTTCCCTGTGTTCTTTGAATCACCCGAGAGTCTTTCCTCGTCCTTCATCTCCCAAATTTGCAGCCCCCCCATCTCAAATTACCTGTATTCCTCACTCATTCATCAGCACCGCTGTCCTGTAAGCTTGCCCTCCTGAAAGCTTGTAATATTTTTTTATAATTTTAGTTTTCTTTGTATTGGTTGTTTGTTTAATTTGTTCTATTCTATTGAATACTATATTTCATTTTTTTCAATTTCTTCTACATTTTGCTGGAGCTGGAGGCTTGGAGAAGGAAGGTGTTGCACATCATCGGATGCATGATTAACACCTGCACTCCATTTCCCATTCATGCACACCTGCCATCACTCACCTGCACACCATACCAGCCAAACCTTCACATCCATCGCTGTTTCCAGACAGCACAAAGACTCCTGTACTCCTGATACCTCAACCTGTCCCTGCGAGTGCTAAAACTGAGTGCCGACCAGAGGGGTGGGTGCCGACTGTTTTTGCCACAGCACTGTTGTGTGTGTGGGCTGCACAAACCACTGTGGAGTAAGTTAAGCCCTCTCTTGAGCAGGCTCTAGCCCCTGAACCTACTCCTGAGTGCTCTCTAGCACCTGAACTCTTCTTTGCCTGGAAGCACCTTCCAGTGACCTCTGAACTTGAATCACTATCATCAAGTTCACCACCGCAGAGCTCAGCCAGTCCTCCAGCCCAGCTTCTACTGGAAGCCTTCACCAAGTACACCCAACTGGGGGATGAAGCCACAGGTCGTGCCACCGCCAGCCTCACCTGAATGAGAAGATCCTGTGGCTCTGCCTCCAGCTTCAGATTCCTTCACTTCACTTCGGCTCATCAACCTGTCAGCTCCACCCTGGTTCCTCCCACCCTCAGCTCCACCAGAGACCCTCAACCCTGCGCCTCCACCAGGTTCCTTTGTTCCACCAGCTACCCCTTGGTCAGTCATCACTCCGCAGACTCTGCTGGTTCATCTGCTCCTTCCCTCCACTCCTATGGCTGTGGTGGGCTCCTCCTTCCCTTCGGCATCACCTCAGTCCTCAGTCCCACTGGCTTCACATTGGTCTCAACCCTCAGCTCTCTGTCTGCTCCCTACGATCTATCAGCTCCGCCTCCATCAGTCGTCACCAGGACATTGTTGGCCACCTCTACACCTCCATCGAAACCACCTTGAGCTGTCATCTTGCTATGCTCTGGATCTGTGTGCCAACACCATCTCCACTGCTGAGTTCTCGTTGTCCCACTTTCACCATCCCTTCACTTCCTCCCGCCGGCCGTCCTCCTCCGGAGCCTCAATCTTTATTCCTCTGCTGGCGTTTGCCATTCCTGTGCCAGTCCTGTTCTCCATCCCTTTGCCATCTCCTCATCCTTCTCCCCATGGCGCGAGGAAGCGCCTTCCGGGAGGGCACGTACTGGCACACATTACCAGGCATTTTGCTGGAGCTGGAGGCTTGGAGAAGACAGGTGTCGCACATCACTGGACAACTTCAAGACTACACATCCCCTGAGCCTCCCTGATCACCACCTGCACTCCATTTCCCATTCATGCACACCTGCCATCACTCACCCTCATCAGTCTCACTATATATATATATATATATATATATATATATATATATATATATATATATATAGTATCTGAATTTGCATTTAAATATAATTTTACACTGGCTTAGACACACATGTTTGTCAGTTGTTGTTTGTGCTTTGGCTATATGTTGAATACCTTTTTCATCATCTGTGGATTTACTTTTGTTTGTTTTTGGAATTAACCTAATAGCAGGTTAGTTCCTGTGTGGTATTAGCTGTCTTTTCACCAAAGTGGTGTGGATTGCAGTGATTTTCATTTGAGTGTGTGAGCATTGTTTGGTGGATGTGTGGGTATTTATGATTACGGGTATTATAAAATCCCAGCGCGTAGCCTGCCTCGCTGTTGGTAAGCCCCAGCTATCTGTCTGTGTGTGTTTGATACATTTTCTTTACAGTAGATTGTTGCTGATTGCAGTTACTGATTATTATATGATTACTAAATTGAATGAGGCATATATTTGAATTAGTTAACTTTTCAATAAAGATTTAAACATTTTATGTGAAGTATCCATGTTTCCTGGTCATCTTATGAGAAATGTAACCTGCTTGTTCTTTGGTCTTTCCCATTTAGTTAATCCTGGGAGGTGTAGTCATTACCTTTAGAATTTGTACAACAATTTTAAAGTTTGAGTTCAAACTTTTATAACCCTTCATAACAACTTTTACAACACTACCTTTTGCAAACGAAAAAACCTTTAAAAAAAAAAACTAAACGAAAAACAACCCTTCTAATATGCCTCAGCTTATGTCAAAGTTCCTGTTATGTTTTATTTCATCTCTAAATAGGCTTGTAAATTTCTCCACCTGTTTGGAAATGTCTTTCATTGGTCTCTGTGTAGATGTATGTCATGTTATATGGATGTTATGTTCTGCTTTATTTTCTTTGTTTTAATTTCCCTGTTTGACTGTTTACCTGTCTATGTTTCTTATTAATTTCCATGTTTAGTCATTAGTTCTACAACGTTTTCTAATTATGTTAATTACCACTGCCTCTGTATTTAAACCCTTAGTTTCCTCTGTTCTTTATTCCATGTCATAAGTGTTTAATGTAGTTGTTATAAATCTCCTGAGTTTCCTGTACATGTCAAGTCAAGTCACCTTTACTTATATAGTCTTTTTACAATACAGATTGTTTCAAAGCAGCTTTACAGTGGTCACAGGAAAACAATATAAACAAAGTTTGGTTTGCTGAACGGCAGCCTTAAAAGAGCAGGCGAATTAATACAATTGATAAATATTAAGTGTTAAGTTTTGATTATTGATTGATTGATAGTTTGATTATTATATTGATAACAATTCAAGTCCATGTTCCATAGTGAATTTATTATTAAAGGTGGTTTCTATGTATTCTCCATTGTGCAATCAGTACAGTCACAGAGTGTGACCGTAGATGCATAAAAGAGATATTTAAAAAAAAGATAAAACTGTACTAATCATGAGCACTCATGTGTAGAACAAGCCTTTCCAACAAATGCATCTCTGCTAACCATTCATGTTATTTTACATCATGTTTTCAGTCAATGTCAAATTCACCAAGAACACGCCAATTAATGACATGGGCTGATATTTGAGAATTTTCCCAATATTTTCCCAACATAATTCATGTTTAACGGTGTCCTTTGTTCAGGAAGGAAGGAGGCGGGAACCGGCGAACATTCAACAAACTTTAATATAAAATAAAACATAAATACAAAAAATAAAATAAACGCACCGGCTGCAGTCCCTCACGGACCTGGACCTGGACCTGGACCTGGACCTGGACCTGGGCCTGGGCCTGGGCCTGGGCCTGGTCCTGGTCCTCTCTCGTCCTTCATTGTCGTCGCTTCTCCTTTTATGCCTCTGCTCCTCTGTGTGTCACGGTTCTGTCAGCTTCAGTCTCTGTTTCAAGTGTTATTAGTGTTCTAGTGGACAGAACCGTGGCACTGCTCTCTCTCCTGTGTGTGTGTCTCATTAGTGTCTGCCCCGCCTCCTTGTTTCCCTTAATCATCCCAGCTGTGTCTCATCACTACCTTCCCTCATGTTCCCTATATATAGCCCTTGTGTTTGCAGTCTGGTGTGGTCTCGTTGTCAACCCATGTGTTTTCCGAGATGTGCTTTGTTCCCTGTTCCAGATCTGTGGTCCCTACCGTGCCTCCTGGTTTGTTTATAGTCTTGTGTTATTATCTGGTTTATGTTATGTTTTCCCCCCTCGTGGGCATTTCTTTTGTATTATGTTCTTTTGTTAATAAATATTCTAATTTCCCTTGCACTTGAGTCCTCCCCATATCAGTTCGTGACACTGTGAGACTCGACCAGTGGCTCATTATCAATCACACCACTGCCACTCGTGACCGGCTCTCAACCCCGCCTTGCTCACCACAGACGGCTTATTAAATGACTATTGAAAACAGGCTGACTGCTAAAATAAAAAAGTACAACACAATGCAACGTATATTGACTTGCATTGTGATATATATATTGTCTGCATATATTGTAGTTTTTACAAATGAAGTCTATGAAGTTTAAATTATTAAAATGGAAATGTTTGTACTCACTAAAATATTTATGAAGAGGTTTAAATCATCCTTTTGAGGAGGGAATATACTCTTCTTGTTAAATCATTGTCTGAGTACTAATGTAATGCCCACAGCTGGATTTTTTTTTTTTGTTGCTTTATTAAAAGGTGCATATTGAATGGTTACTTCACATCCCATTTTGATATCCTTGCATTTTCATGACATGACTAAAAAAATGGGATGTAACTTTTATATGAAATTATGACCTTTTTATTACACCAGTTTCAAATACGCTCTACACTCTACACATATACACTGCACAAAAAAATTAAGGGAACAATTAAATCACACATTGGATCTTAATGTCACGCCGTCACAGTACCAGGACTGCCCTCATTCAGTCATGGTTTCCTTTGTTTCAGTTTCTCCTATTGCTCATAGGTTACTATGGACACTTCTCATCACAGCTGATCATCATTTGTTCATCACAGCTTGTGTATTTAGTTTTCCCTGTTCACTCTTCAGTTTGTTTGTTGTTGTTTGTTTTGACTTCATATAAGAGCCCCCCCATCTCAAATTACAATTTGATTACATCACTGCTGTTACTGCTATCCTAGTCTTTGTAAGACTACCCTTGGTTCTATTAAAATATTTTTGGATCTTCATCTTCTTCTTGTTTGTCTTTGGCCTTGCGACACTTAATGAATGAAATATTAAATCTAAAGAATGTTTATTCGTATACATTTTATAATTTGTTAAGAACAAAATTATTTGACAATGGTCAATGGAAATTAAAATCATCAACACATTGAGGGCTGGATTCAAAATCAAATCAAAAGTCATATGAAAAAAATGTATTATGTTACAGGCTGAGCCAACTTGAATCATCACAGTAACTCAAATTGTAATTCAGTAATGTGTATATGGCTCAGGGTATGTGGCTGGCAAAACAGAGAACAATGAAGGCGATGCACAAAATAGTTTTTAATTTTAGTTTTGGTTCCTTGCCGCTTTCGCCTATGGCTTGCTCAGTTGGGGAAACTTAACACTTAAAATTCATAAATTGTATTAATTCACCTGCTCTTTTAAGGCTGCTGTTCAGCCAAACAAACTTTGTTTATATTGCTGTTCCTGTGACCACTGTAAAGCTGCTTTGAAACAATCTACATTGTAAAAAGCGCTATATAAATAAAGGTGACTTGACTTGACTTGACTTAAAGATAACGAATTTGGTGTTCTCTAGCAAATGCCAAATGAGGTGCATAGTGCTGAGCTGTGAGCACAGATCCCACTAGAGGACGTTGGGCCCTCAAGAAGTCTGTTTCTGACAGTTTTGTCAGAAATATGTACACCAGTTCCTGCTGGAGGTCATTTTATGGGGCCTGGCAGTGTTCCTGTTCCTCCTCGCACAAAGGAGCAGATACCGGTTCTGCTGCTGGTTGTTGAAACAGTCCTGGGAGACACATCAAACATCCTTGCAACTTTGCGTATGGATGGGCCATCCTGGATGGGCAGGACTGCCTGTGCAACCTGATTGGGTATTCCCCTCCAGTGCCCCTGTTATCACTTTCACTTGCACCAAAGCAGGTGGAACTGACTCATAATCGCTCATGCTTCCTAATTGGACAGATCCCTGATCCCCAGATGGCATCCCTGAAGTTTAAGTGACTTGGTTTATTTACTGTGATGATTAATGAATCACGCATGAATTCCGCACAGATTTTTCTCAGATCGGTTCTGCGCGGAGCGTGCGTCTTATGCGTAATTCGTCGGTGGAACGAACGTGGACCGTCAGTGATTGAAAGTGGATGAAACGAAGGCGGTTTGTGCGTGATTTTGAGTTTTGAACGGTTCAACATTTTTCCGACGCATTATTCATGAGTTGGCATGCATAGTTTATGCGTCGGGTATGCGTGACTGTGCGGGACACGTGTCGGCCGTCAGTGCTTATGCGTCGGAACTGGTTCGAAACCGCGCACGTCCACATCCGTCCACTGACACCCCACCTTCATATCACACATGAACCGCGCACGTATCACGTTCATTCCACTGACATCCACTGACAATGTGGATTCTGAAAGTGCTTGTTCGTGGAACGTTCGCGAAGCGTGTGTGTTTAGACGCGCTCCGTCAGAGATTCATGCGTCGAATGTTCGTGGAATACTTTTGTCAATTTCTCGACGCACAAGCACGCACAAACCCAATCTGTGCATGATTTGTGAGTGATTCGTGCGTGATCGGCTGTGTGACTGGCCCTTTAAAATTTTAAGCAGTCTATAGTGTTTAGGAGTTGAGATATATTTTCAGAGATGAAATTATATATTGCTTTATACTTTTCAGGGAAATCAGCATACAAATGGCGTAATCTGAAATACGAGAAAGGGTACACACTAAAAACTTACAAACTTCACCTTCACCAAAGTCAATAAAAATTCAGAAGGAAACTTATTTACTCTCTTGATACACAAATCTGTTCGTATTGTAAATGAGTATTCAGTATTAGTCAGAATTTTCTGCACCCTTAGTAAATATATGAACAAGGGAGCAAATAAACCTGTGACAATAGATCTGCATTGTGAGTCCCTTTGATCTTTTTTAAGGTCCTTTTTGGCTCTTCTGGCCAAAGAATTTGAAATCTATGGTTTGAAAGTTGCAGACAAAACTTAATGACTCTATCAACCTTGAAACTTTAAAGATCTATATAATCTTCACAGAATTTCTGCACATTCATAAATGGTTATTTACATGTGGATGGTTAATTTCTTCTGTGAACTGTACTAATTTGTGCAAAGTCTTGAGTGCTCCTCATTAAGTAACATAATTCTTAAACCTCTTACCTGTCAGTTCTACCCTGACTGAACTGAACTCGGCCTTCAGTGAAACAGGATACATGGAGGAAACACCAGAACTCGAACAGTCAACCACAGACATTTGTATGGCAAAAAGTGAACACCAATTTAGTTCAAGGAATTCAATGAAGCAATGCTGCAGAACCATTTCATACAACTAGACTGAAGAAATGTTTTATTCTTTTTTCACAGACATAGGGAAAACAACGTTTTCAGCTTAGCAAGTGTTAACAGCTTAGCAAGTTTTCTGTACGTGCGAAAGACACTGGCGCAATGAAGACATCAGACTTAAATGTTTAATAATTTCCAAACTTTAAAAGTTCCACTCGTTTTCAAAGGCAGTAAGGGCCTTTATACATGCAGAGAAATTTGCAGTCAACTCTGCCTTTTGACAATTATATTTATTTAGTTTAGTTCTTGAAATTCTTAAACTGTTAGCATATGATGCTCCCTAACCCCATCTACAGTGTACACCTTACTAAACACCATGTAGAATTACCACACTGTTGAAGGCCAAAGCATGTCCAGAAGCCACTGCAGGTTTGATTTGTTTTGGCTGGGCTCTGCTCTGACATGCCTGGGAAGGGCAAGGAAAGGAAATGGGTGGACCAGCAACTCTCATCTCCCCCAGAGAAGGCCTGCATGAAGCCAATGAGAAAGAGAGTGTGTTTTTTCTCTCCACTCTGAACTTGTAGAGATTGAGCCTGGGCCCATCTGGATCTAATAACCTAGCCCAAGCTGCTGCCTGGTGAACTTAGACTAGATTGCCAGCCCTGCTCTGGGAATGCTGCATTGAGTGCGGTCACAGTCGGCCAGTGGAACAAATAGGGAACATGCCATGCATGTCAGCTCCATGGTCCCCAAGCAATTTGTTCTCTCAACAGTGATGAGCACCAAAAGCAAAAACTTAAGAGCACCCTTGGGTCTTGTAGTGGCCAATGGCGGGCAGTGTGTCTCAGTCTGTAATGGAAGGACAATGAAATGTTATTGACTCATAATACTGCTTTCTCAAAAAATCATTAAAGTTACCTCAATATTATTCTTCAAATTATTCTTATGCATTTCAGATTATTTGTATCATACCCTCATACTCTAGACCAGTGGTTCTACAAGTCGTAGACTACTTCAACAGTAAAAAAAAATTACAAACTGCCCAACAACAGAATGTCAAGGAAACTAGCAACAACCTCAAAAATAATTTACAGTATAACTTAAAAAGAGTCTCACATTTATCAGTCCACACAATTGCCAGACTGCCAGACTGTTGCTTTGTTTTTATTTAATTGAAATGTACTAGACTAAGATATTCAGTTTCATAGTTTGGGCCACTGCCCTGCTTGACAAATTTACCAAGCATAAGGTAAAATATTGTTTACATTGCACCTAGCAAAAAGAAAAAAGAAAGAAAAAAGCCATTTTACAAGGAATAACATAAGATTGGTTTGTTTTGACATTATAGTGATCAGTATCTGACATATCTACATTGGTTGTCATAGTTATCACCACAACATTAGGTATCAACACATCATTAGGTTACTTTCCTTTACAACAACTGAGTTAACTGTAACTGTGGAAAGAGAGAACTGGAAATTTTGACTGCTCATGTCAGTTATTAATGCTCTGTGAATGATGTTACATGCATGTAGTGTCTTGAATGTCCTAAGAAAGGCCACTCGAAATCAGACTAAAATAATTGGTCAATACATACAAATCTAAAGCTAATTTCAAATCACATATTAATCTGCTTTTGAATCTGGTTTGTAAAAATCTTATTTCATTACTGTTATTGTTGTTTTCCAGAAAGATTAAACAAATTTCATTCAAAGTTTTGTTTTAATGACTTTGACTTTTTGACTTCCATTCTAAGCACAATGTTGTATAAAAACTTCAGCAATCCCAAAGCCCCACCTTCCTAATGTATGTTAGCAAACCTGTACCATAAGCTGTTTCTGATTGGCTAAAAAATAAAGCAAGGGATGTCACAGAACAGGCTTTTGCATTGGAGGAACTTTTTCATAGTTTTCTATAACTCTTGGCAGAAGGATCTGGTTTTTACAGGGCCACAGGAATGATTTTCGGTATAGAAACGCTTCTTGGGAGGCCAAAATTAGCTCCTACTTCAGTGTTGGGTCTTACTCTAGACAATAGGAACTACCAGTGAAATATGTGTATGTTAATATATCTGCCATACAAAAAAAAAAACCTGCCATTTTTAAAATGCCATATAAAAACACAGTTTACATATACTGTAGTTACTCCACAAACTCCATGAACATGGAAAACAGCAATAAGATATAAACATACAGAAAGGTAATGTTAACGGCATTTTACTGGTGTTATGTTATTTTCATAGCTTTCATTATGTGTAGCACTGCAAGTTATCATAGGAGATTTAATCTCTTAGTCCTTCTTTTTGCCCTTTCAATTGCATAACTTATACGTCTACATTACATCTCCGTTATGACAAAACCCATGACAGCCAACAAAAACAGAGCTCCGATCACAGCGTCCTCCATCCTCCAGTGGTTGACGTTGCTGACTGCCGTGCTAAAATTATGTCGCTGTCGGCTTATATCACTTCAAAGTTCCTACTGGCAGTGCAAAAGCAACCAGAAAAATCCCCTACAAGAAATTTTGTTCCTTTTAAAAAGCTATTCTGAAAGCTGTGCTGAATTTTAGCACTATTGGAAACCCCCAGTTGTAGACGCGTGGTAAACACCAAGAATTTGGCTTAAATAACCTCTGATGATGATTTCATCGGTATGCACACATCGGAAGATATAAATACATGTGAGGCAGGTGTGCTCTCAGGTTCCTTTGTCTTAAGAACTACTCAACTAATCTACTGTGCTTCTTTCACTTCTTTCTGAAAACTGTTCCCTTTGCTAGGAGGTAGTTTTGTACCGCTGGCCTTTTTGATTTGTGATGTTTGTCAAAGTGTTTCCTTTTTCCTGGTTTGTACTTGAGGGCCAGTCACACAGCGAAAACGCATGAATCACGCACAAATAACGCACAGATTTTCGTTTTTTGCGCGGAGCGTGCGTCGTATGCGTAATTCGTCGGTTTAATGAACGTGGACCGTCAGTGATTGTAAGTGGATGTGCGTCGAAGGCGGTTTGTGCGTGATTTTGAGTTTTGAATGGTTCAAAACTGGTTGTGCGTCGGTGTGAGTTATTCATGAGTCGGCGTGCGTAGTTTATGCGTCGAGTATGCGTGACTATGTGCGGGACACGCGTCGGCCGTCAGTGCTTATGCGTCGGAACTGGTTCGAAACCGCGCACGTCCACGTCCGTCCACTGACGCCCCACCTTCATATCACGCATGAACCGCGCACGTATCACGTTCATTCCACTGACAATGTGGATTCTGAAAGTGCTTGTACGTGGAA